>JAUMJL010002707.1:0-79518 GCA_033558185.1 Dromococcyx pavoninus
GGTGGCTTTATAAGGCGGCGGGCAGTGCCGGATGTGAGCGGTGGGCGATGCGGCTGCCGGGGCAGGAGGCTCCGTGCCCGGGCTGCGCGGGGGCGGCCGCGGCCGCGCTGCGCAGCAGGACTGGCGGCTGCGCCAGCGCCAGCACTACGGCGCCCTGAGCTCGGACACGGCTCCTCGCGTGGGGGGGCTGCGAGCGCCCACCGCCGCCTCTCGGGGGGGGGGGGGGGCGGGGCCTTTCCGAGGGGCTTTGCCTTTTTTTGGGGGGAGTTAGTCCTTTTAAATTTTTTGTTGTCCTTTTTGGTTTTTTTAAGGTTTTTTCTTTTTTAAGCTTTTAACTTTTTTAAAGATTTTCCACTTTTCAGGGTTTATTTTCCGTTTCTAGGGTTTACTTTCTCTTTTTTAGGGTTTATTTTCCCCTTTTCAGGCCTTTTCTAGGGTTTATTTTCCCTTTTTAATTTTTTTCCCTTTTCAGGGTTTTCTCCCCTTTGTAGTCTTTTTTTTCCCCTCTTTAGTGTTTTTTTTGGTAATTTTTTAAGGGTTTTTTTGGCCTTTTTTACTTTTTTTAAGTTTATTTTTGGCAATTTTATTTTTTTCTGCCATTCTTTAGCTTTTTTGGCCCCTCTTTAGGTTTTTTTGAGCCCTTTTAAGTTTATTTTTGCCTTCCTTTTAGTTTTGTAGCCCCCTTGGTGTTAACCTGTATTTTAGCCCTGGTTTAGTTTTTGGACCTTTTTGTTTTTTAGCTTCCCCTTAGTTTTTTTTACCCCTTTTAAGGTGTTTTTTTACCCCTTTTAAATTATTTTTTGGCTTTTTTTTTCCTTTTTAAACTTTTTTTCCCTTCATTATCTTTGTGGGCTTTTTAAAATTTTTTTAGTTTTTTTAATTTTCTTGTTTCAGTTTTTTTTTTTTCACCTCTTTAGGTTTTTTATTTCACATTTTTTGGGCCTTTTCAGGTTTTTTGTTTATTTTAGGGTTTTTTTTGCCTATTGTGTTTATTGATTTATTTTTTTAAATTTTAGTCTTTTTTGAGCTTTTCCAAGTGTTTTTTGTCTTATTATTTCTTCTTTGGGACTGTGGTTTCTTTTTTTAAGGAAGGACAAAATCCTCCCCCCCCCCCCTCCTCCCCCGAGCTCGCAATTTGTCACCGTCACAACAATAGAGCGAAAAGTTGTCGGACTTGTCTTTTTTGGCCTCTTTTTTTTTTTCTTCCCATTTTTTGGTGGTGGTGGTGCATTTCGTGGGCCAGACCCCCCCTCAGTCACCCAGCCAAGCCAAATTCCTGGTGGAATTCCCCCTCCTCACACGTGGGGAGCCTAATAAAGCACTTTGGGCAAGAAGACTGCTTTTTTTTAACCTTTTTATTTTTTAAACCCCCCTTTGGAATATTGTGACCATATTTGGCCATTTAAGGTAAAGTTTCAGTTTGCTGTTGGAGTAACTTGTCTATGTTTTGCTTTTTAAACCTAAATTCTCGATCCCGAGTTATTTAATTTCAGTGCGAGATTCAATGTATCAATCCCCAGCGTAAAAATTCCACCAAGGTGCAAACGGGAAGTGGGATGAGAACTCCAGGCTTGATTTCCTAAAGGAAAAATAAGAATTTCGGGATGGGGGTGTTTTTTTTTTTTAAATAAAACGGAAAATAAAACAAACCGAAGGTGGGGGAGAGGTTTCTGGCATCGCCCTCAGAACTTGGGAATCAAAGGGTTGGTTTGGCAAACTTTGCAACGAAAAAAAAAAAAAAAAAAGCTCGGGGTGTGAATTTAGGGGAAGAAAAAGGGGCACAAATAAACCGAAATAAAGCAGAATTACGTGAAAAAAAATGCACCGGGTTTAAAAAAAAAAAGGGGGGGGGGAATATTGTTCCTGTTGGCAAAGCAGCCGCATCACGTGTATTCGCAGCCTCCGTATAAACTCGCTTTGCCATGTGGATGTGCGCGATTTAAAGTCGAATTCCCTGCAAAAAGTGCGGCGCGGGCGGCTCGGCCGGGCTCGGCGGCTCCATGCGCGGAGGCGGCGCGGCTCCGCTCTGTTCCCTGCGGACCCCTTCGGGCCGGTTCTGCTCCGGTCGCCTTCCTTCGGCTCTCCTTAGGTCGGTTCGGCGTCTGCTCGCCTCCCCTTCGGGCCGGTTCGGCTCCTCTCGGGTCGGTTCGGGTCCCATCGGCTCCCCCTCGGGTCGGTTCGGTTTCTCTTCGGTTCCACTCGGGTCGGTTCCACCGGGTTCGGTTCCCTTCACCTCCCCTCGGCCGGGTTGGGCTCCGCGGGGCTCCTCTCCCCACTCGCTTTTCCCTTCCCCCCCGAAGCCTCTACACAGGCCTTGTTGTTATTACCCCCCCCCCCCCCCCCCCCGCAAATTAGAAATTGGGACTAATTGTCAGAGGCTGCTGCCTGCCTCCCCCCCCCCAGTACCCTGAGCCTTGGCATCTGCTTTTCATTCCCATCCCAGTTGTCCCTCTGTTCCTGCCTCCTTGGCAGGGAAGAAAGAGAAGGGGGATAAAAAGTTGGGAAGCTGCAGCCTGGAGTTTCTTCGCTTAGGCTCATTCATTCCTCGCTGAACCTCCTGTTGCATTAAAACCACGCCAGGCGAGCCAGGCTTTGCCTCCTTTATCCTCCTCTGGAATTACCTTTAAGAGTGGATCTTCCCGCGTTTCTCTTTGGAAATACATCAGTTTAATTTTTTTCTTGTTTTTTTTTTTTTGCCTCTCCATCTTTCTTGTTGTTGTTGTTGTTGTTGTTTTCATTCCCTCCCCCCTCTTTTTTTTTCCCTTCTCCTGGAATTTTTCTCCTCCCCACCCTGCAAGGCTCTGGGTTTCTGATTGCGGTTATTTCCATGTTTCTAGGTTTGTGTGCTTTTGCTAAAATGCATCACCAACAGCGAATGGCTGCCTTAGGAACGGACAAAGAACTCAGTGATTTACTGGATTTCAGTGCGGTAAGAAAAACAACGGTGGAAATCACCAACAGCTGTAAAAAAAAACCAACCCAACCCAACCCCCCCATTTTCAAGCTGCTCTGTTTGAAAAACCAACCCAACCCCCCATTTTTGAGTTGCTCTGTTGAAAAAACCAACCCCGGACCCCATTTTTTGGAGCTGCTCTGTTTGAAAAACCAACCGACCCCCCCATTTTCGAGCCGCTCTGTTAAAAAAAAAAACAAATCCAAACCCCATTTTTTGGAGCTGCTCTGTTTAAAAAAAACAACTCCAAACCCCGTTTTCGAGTGTTTTAAAAAAAACAAACCAACCCCAAAACCAAAGCAACCGAAAAACCCAATGCTGCGATCGAAGTGTGTTAGGTGATTTTTAAGCGAGCAGCTAAAGCCACGGTAAATAGCTTTTTTTGTTGTTGTTGTTGGCTTGAACCCAAAAATTGGAGGCTTTCGCCTTGGTTTTGTTTTTTATGGGAGATACGATTGCATACGGATGTCTAAAAGGATATGGAATGAACAAGATGCCCCGAAAAGTGATCGTTTCTCTAATATCACACCCTGAAAAGCAAAAATTTCTCTAATATTGAGCACGAGACACCCCAAAAAGCAAAAATTTCTCTGATGTTGAACACGAGACGCCCCGAAAAGTGAAAATTTTTCTAATATTGAGCACGAGATGCCCCCAAAAGCAAGTTGCTCTAATATCAAGCATAAGATGCCCCTAAAAGCAAAAATTTCTCTAATATTGAGTGAGACATCCCCAAAAGTGAAAATTTCGCTAATATTGAGCACAAGACATCCTGAAAAGTGAAAATTCCTCTAATATTGAGCATGAAATGCCCCAAATAGCAAAAATTTCTCTAATATGGAGCAAAAGATGCCCCCAAAAGCAAAAATTCCTCTAATATTGAGCACAAAGCACCCCAAAAAAGGAAAAATTTCTCAAATATCAAGCATGAGACGCCCCAAAAAGCGAAAATTTCTCTAATATCGAGCAACAGATGCCCAAAAAGCAAAAAATTTCTCTAATATTGAGCACGTGACGCCCCAAATAACAAAAATTCCTCAAATATTGAGCATGGAATGCCCTGAAAAGCAAAATTTTCTCTGATATTGAGCACTTTTTTGTGCTTTATGCCCGCGAGAAGTGCAAAGAAACCCAGTTTTCAAGTTTCCTGCTGGCGGGAAAACCGTTCCCATCTTTTTTTATTCCCACTTAGATGGTGCTTTTTATCCCTAAAAATCTCAGTTTTTTCGTTACCCCACCTGGGTGGGTCTTTTTATCCCTAAAAATCTTGGGATTTTTTTTATTATCCCACCTAGGTGGTGCTTTTTATCCCTAAAAATCTCGGATTTTTTTCGTTCTCCCACCTGGGTGGTGCTTTTTATCCCTAAAAATATTGGATTTTTTGTTATCCCACTTAGATGGTGCTTTTTATCCCTAAAAATCTTGGATTTTTTTTATTATCCCACCTGGGTGGTACTTTTAATCCCTAAAAATCTTGGATTTCTTTTATTATCTCACCTAGGTGGTGCTTTTTATCCCTAAAAAATCTTGGATTTTTTGTTATCCCACTTAGATGGTGCTATTTATCCCTAAAAATCTCCGATTTTTCATTATCCTGCCTATGTGGTGCTTTTTATCCCTAAAAAGCTTGGCTTTTTCGTTATCCCACTTAGATGGTGCTATTTATCCCTAAAAATCTCAAAAATCTCGGACTTTTTGTTATCCCACTTAGATGGTGCTGTTTATCCCTAAAAATCTCCGATTTTTCATTATCCTGCCTATGTGGTGCTTTTTATCCCTAAAAAGCTTGGCTTTTTCGTTATCCCACTTAGATGGTGCTATTTATCCCTAAAAATCTCCGATTTTCACTATCCCACCTAGATGGTTTTCCCTACCCCTAAAATAGGACTTTTTTGGGGCTGCTTTAGAGGCCAAACTGTTATTCCGGATGTCTTCACTTGTCTACTTTTGCCTTCCTTCCTCTCCCCATCCCCCTCAATATATCAGGAATACCGCGCTGCCCTTTCATTATTCCAAGCCCTATGGGATGCACGGATGTTCCCAACCCAACCACCCTCCCTCTCCAAACTCTTCCCTCCCCCGCCGCCCCTCTGCCTCCCTTCTTCTCCTTGTGCAAACATGAAGCTCCTCCAGCCTTGGCTTTAAGGAATGGCTCGGGGAAGTTTGGCCGGGAAGCGGAGCCTTGAGGCAGCTTTGCGACCTCTCCCTCCTTCTCTTCGCTTTTCGCTTGTTCCCCTGGTTTTTTTTGGTTCCCCATTTGTTCCTTTGCTCTTGTTTTCGCAGGCTCTGACTCAGGGAAGGTGCGTATTATCTGCTAGACATGTCGGAGAGAAGAAAAACCAATTAGGGTTGAAATAAATGCTAGGGAGGGAGAGAGAGAGAGGGAGAGGGAGAGGGAGGGGGGAGAGGAAGGGGGAGAGCTTGGCTTCCAATTGCTCAGTGGTGGAGGCGAAATGAGAATTTAGGGCAGGTGGCACTTTGCATTCTTATTCTTTTGGGTTCCCCCATATGCCAGGCAAATCCGAACCGCCCGATGGAAATGGACGTTGCGACGTTTATGGCCAAGGTTGCCAGCAAGGGGCAAACTTTCCTTCTTTTTTTTGAGGGGGGGGAGCTTTGTTGTTTTTATCATAAATAAAAAAAAAAGGAGGGGGGGATATCAAATAATTAAATAATTCCACAGGGAGCCCTAATAAAAATGGGGTGGTGGGAAATAAGCTTGGTGGAGATGCTCCGTGGTTGGGAAACTGTTAACACAACCAACGTGGAAGGAACTTTTTTTTTACCAAAATCTCATCTTTTTCCACTAAGTAATGCTTTGTTTTGTTTTGTTTTGTTTTCACTTTAGATGTTTTCACCTCCTGTGAGCAGTGGGAAAAACGGACCAACTTCCCTAGCGAGCGGACATTTCACCAGCTCAAGTAGGTGATGGGTTTTGGTTTCCTCCGTGGTTAAAATCGTTGTCAGCGCTTTCCCCGTAGGCGTTACCTTTGTTTTGGTCATGGTCGTCTCTTCCTTTGGATTTGAGCAGAATTATCCCTGAACAGCGGCTTTTATTATTATTAATTATTATTATTGTGTTTTCGCAATATTTCCATCCATTTATGATTCCCCCCCCCAAACTTCTCCCCTGTTGAACTGAGCTCATTTCAATCATCTTTTCAGTTGGCGTTGGGGATATTTATATATTTGATTTGATTTGATTTGTGCATCCAAAAGGCTGGATTTTGGAGAATATAGAATGGAAAAGCTGGGGAATATAGAATGGAAAAGCTGCTTCAATTAATTAAACAAATAAACAAAGCAGCCGTGGAGAAACACCCAAGCCCTTCTGGGATAGGAACTCTTTTCGAATTCGAATATTTCGCAGGGTAGTTTGTTTTCCTCCTGGGTATTGTGCTTCCAATGGCTTTGCTTGGAATTTAGAGCTGGAGGATTTCCTTGGATGTTGCTTGATTTGGAGTTGTGGTTGGCGACAAAAGAATTATCTGAGCTCTTTGCGGCAGAATATTTGCGGAGACTTGTCCGGTGGCCAAAGTTTTCCACGGAGGCTTTTTAACCCGTTGCGAGAAAGGAGCATTTGGGATTTCCTTCCTCAAGTTCCTCGCAGAGGTTTTTTTATTTTCCTTTTCCCCTTGCCCTTGTGGAATTTTGGGGTTCACTTGCTTCTCCTGCTCCAAATTGGGCAGAAACGTGATGTTCCTGAGAGTTTTGCATCGGGGGCTTTGCGGTTGTGACTCGTTGGCTTTCACGGAATTCCCCGGCTTAACTGGGTTTCTCAGGCAGGGCTTCCTCATGTGAAGGCACTTTTGGATGTGCATTTGGAATCCACGGACGCTGCCTGGGATTATTTAACCCAATTTGGGGGGATTTGAGGACATCCAGGCTTTGAAAACACCCCCCAGGTTGCCTTTTGCCTTCGGAAATTTGGTCAAATCACATCTATAACAACTCTGAGAATTTTTCCTGTTGGGTTTGAGTAACTTTGTTTCCCAAACGAAGCGATTTTAATCCTCTTTTTTTTTAAATTTTAATCATTTCCTGCAATGACATCATTTTAAGAACAGATTAAACCCGCTACGTAATATTCCCTCTATTTGTTTTCACTGAGGAGAAGTGCCGAGCGGTTGTGCCAGACAAATCAATTTGTCACGGCTGCTCTTCCAGGCGGTGCCGGGCGCTCGCCTCGAGACTCCTCTTTCATAAATGCGTCCTCAGCCTCCTTTATGAAGTCCTTTTTTGCTCCGAAAGAAGGGCAAATCGAGAGGGTTCCGTTGCTTTTTAGCCTCTCCCCGTCTGAAAGGAACTTCGAGGCACCCTTTGAAGAAACCAACAAGCCGTGGGGAGCTGGGACTGTTAAGATTTAGAAGGGTTTAAAATAGTACCTGAGCCCTCTCACGCTGGAAATTCCGAATATCCCGGTCTCTGGTGCTGGAGGATGTGGTGGATCTCAAGCCCTGCATGATAAACCAGCGGCTTCTGGGCAGTGGAGAGGTTTTTGCAGCGTGGGGAGAGCAATTCCTAGGAAAATCAGCCTGAATTCCCTGTATCCGTGTCTGTAATTTGGGTGGGAGGTGGGGGATTTTGGAGCGGGCGAGGGTTTTGCAGGAGTTGGGGGCCTCCAGGTGGGGGTGGAGGTGCCCCTTGAGGATGCGGAAGCGTGGCCGGTGTTTGTCTTTATTCCGGAGTCTTGTTCCTTCGGTGAGCGGAGAAATCCGGGTTGGATGCAGGGAACTGCTTGGAGAGCTGTGAAATTAATTAATACCATCTGAACGCGGTTGATTATTCTAATTATGAGAGGGAATTTGAACGATGGGAATGCAGCTCGGGCTTCCTCCTGGATGGGTTCCCTTCGGGAGTTTGGAGCTCCTCTTCCTCTTCCAAAAAATCAATTTATTGAGGTGGCAAAACCCCAAGTTTGTCGACACAAAACTTCTTTTAGAAAGAGGGAGAAACGTAATTCCCAAAGAAAGGAAGCAACCCCAAGGGGTGAAGCGAAACAAACTCTGCTTTCGGAAAGCCGGGAATATTTCCTGCTTAAAATCATCTCTGATAGCTTTTTTCCGCTCGTCGCTCGCTTGGGATTTGTAACGTGTGAAGGAAAAAGGAAAGTGAAGTCGCAGCTCCTTTTCGCGGCTGGAATTGCGGGAAGGGCTGGAAAAGGGAGAAAGGGAATGTAACCTGAGCCCCCCAGGCGGGAGCGTTTGTCACATGAAAGCCTTTTTGTCAAGCCAGGAGAGGACCAGGAGGTTGGGTTTGATGTTTCCAGGTGTGCGCACGAAACGATCCCCGACTCCGAAAATCGAGAATCGGCTTGGAGAAAACACCCCCGGACCCGGAGTCACCCCTGATTTAGAAAGGGATTCAAACCCCATTAGTTCAGTTGAACAATTCCCAGCAGGATTTTGCTTCTGTCTTTTATTTTTTCCTCCTTTCTTTTGGCACCTGCCATTAAAAAAAATCAATTTTCCCAGCTATTCCCCAATTTTCTGAATTATTTCCCGTAATTCCCGCACCGAAAGCACTTGTCACGAGCATTGGGGAAAGTGCTGATCGCTGGGGCTCGGTTTTGAGGGTCTTAGAGGTCTTTTCCAACCTGAACAATTCTCTAATTCATAATTCTGGGAATTTCGGGAATGCATTTTGAGGCATATTCCCCAAAATTCCAGTGCTAAGGAATCATTTTACCTTAAACCTCACACAAAAATCATTTCTTATAAGCATTGGGGAAGGTGCTGATTGCTGGTGCTTGGTTTTGAGGATCTTAGAGGCCTTTTCCAACTTGAATGGTTCTCTAATTCTTAATTCTAGGAATTTTGGAAATGAGTTTTTGAGGAAATTTCCCAATAATTCTAGTGCTAAGGAATTTAATTTTCCTTAAATCTCACACCTAAAGCATTTGTCATAATTGTAAAATAGGATGATGCTGATTGCTGGTGCTTGACTTTGAGAATCCTAGAGGTCTTTTCCAACCTTAATGATTCTCCAATTCATGATTGTAGGAATTTTGGGAATGGATTTTGAGGCACTTTCCCAAAAATTCCCTTGCTAAGGAATTCAATTCACCTGAACTCCTGCACTTAAAGCATTTGTCATAATTGTAAAAGGAGGTGCTGGTCGGTGGTGCTGGACTTGGAGGATCTTAGGGGTCTTTTCCAACGTTAATAATTCTAGGAATTTTGGGAATGGATTGGGAGGCAATTCCCCCCAAATTCCCGTGCTAAGGAGTTTAATTTACCTGAACTGCCGCACCAGAATAATTTGTCCTAACAGTAAAATAAGAAGGTGCTGGTCGCTGCTGCTTGCTTTTGATGATCTTTGAGGCCTTTTCTAACCTTGAGGATTCTCCAATTCATGATTCTAGGAATTTTGGGAAAGGATTTTGAGGCAATTTCCCAAAAACTGCAGCGCAAAGGAATCGCTTTGAGAATATTCCCCTTCTTTTTGACCTGTTAAAGCCCAATTTTCATTCAATTCCTCCTTTTCCTATCGTCAGTGTTTAATTTTATGGAATTTTTCCGTTGTCTAGAATAGTTTGGGGATGCGAAGAGCGGGAGAATCATGGAATTCTTCTTCTTGTCCATTCCTAGATGGAAAATCTTTGCTTGCGGAGCCGTCGCCGTGCGGAGTTTAAGGGATTGAAAGGCTCATTTTTCATTTTGCCGGGAGTTTGATCAAGGCTTGGCTTGTGTTAGCGATTACAAATTAATCCCTTTAACGAGGGAATCGCGAAGCCAGGTTGGGTTTTCAGGTTGTTTTTTTCCCTTTTGGGTGTAAATTCAAACCAAAGAAGAGTCCAGTTTGGGCCCCGTGGCCTTCTGGGAAAGGTGCAGCGGGAAAAATGGAATTCCATCCAATTTTTAGCTTGAGGATCTTTTCAGAGCCGCTCGGGTAGGGACGCATGTTGGGAATCAGGTGTTGAAAGGGAAGAACATACTCTTTGGCAGGGAGGATTTTGGGAAAATCTGGTTGTTCTTGGGGGTTTGAATGCAGAAATTTCTATTGGAAATGAAAAAAAAAGGAATATTTGAGGAATTTGAAGTCGATTGGGGTGGGAAGTGCCTTAATAACATTCTCCTGGGGTTCAGCTGTGTTTTTCATCCCAACGAAGGCCGCGTGTCACCTCCCATCCTCCCGGCTACGGAGAGGAGTTCCACCTTCCTCCTCTCCAAGGAGGACATGGAGAGCTGCCCGGATACCCACGCGGTGGGATCTGGAGGGGCTTGGGACGCCAAGTCGTGTAGGCTTGGAGGGGCCAAGCGTTGAGTTGGGTTCCTTCTGAGACGCGACCCATCCCTTGGATCCAAGCCTGGAAGCCCAGGTCCTCGCAGTGAGGTTGGGGTGGATCCTGTGGGGTTGTGTCTCAAGGTTTGGGATGGATGGTGGAGGCGTCTTTGGAAGCTGCTTGGTGGCACGGTCCTGGCGTGTCTACCTCATCAGGACGTTGGGATGGTCTTCAAGGACTCAAACCCGTCCATGTTGAGTGTCTGGGAATGGTCGGGGCTGGATCCGGGTGCGCGGCAGCGATGGGTGGGGTTGGGAAAGGCACCCGGGAGCAACGGGGATCGGTGGGGTGGGGGCCGACTCGGAATCTGGTGGAAGAACGAGGCTTGGCTGAGGTGTTCAGTGAGGGAAAAAGGGGAAAATGGGAAACAAAGGGGGGAAATGGGGAATGAAGGGGGGGGAAATGTGGAATAAAGGGGGAAATGGGGAATAAAGGGGGAGAATGGGAAATAAAGGGGAGAAATGGGGAATGAAGGGGGAGAATGGGAAATGAAGGGGAAAATGGGAAATAAAGGGGGGGAAATGGAAAATAAAAGGGGGAAATGGGAAATGAAGGGGGGGAATGAAAAATGAAGGGGGAGATGGAAAATGAAGGGGGAAGGGGGAAAATGAAGGGGAAAATGGAAAAGGGGAGAATGAAAGGGAAAAGGGGAAAATGAAGGGGGAAAATGGAAAATGAAGGGGGAAGGGGGAAAATAAAGGGGGAAAAGAGGAAATAAAGGGTAAAAATGGAAAATGAAGGGGAAAATGCAAAATAAAGAGGGAAAAGGGGAAGATGAGTAGGGAAAATGGTAAATGAAGGGGAAAATGGAAAGTGAAGGGGAAAAGGGGAAAATAGAGAGGGAAAGGGGAAATGAAGGGGAAATAAGGGGAAAATAAAGGGAAAATAAATGGGAAGAGGGCAAATAAAGGGGAAAAGTGGAAAACGGGAAAGTGGAAAAAAGTGAGGGAAGGGAAAATAGAGAAAATAAAGGGGGGAAGGGGGAAAATGGAGAAAGGGAAAATAAAGAGGGGAAAAGGGGGGAAAAGGGGAAATGAAGGGAGAAAAAGGGAAAATGAAGGGGAAATAAAGGGGGAAAAGGGGAACTAAAGGGAATAAAAAGGGAAGAAGGGAAAGACAGGGAAAAGGGGGAAATAAAAGGGAAGGGGCGAAAATAAATGGGAAAAGGAGAAAATAAAGGGGAAGGGGGAAAATAAAGGGAAAAGGGGGAAACAAAGGGAAAAAGGAGGGAAAAATGGAAAAAGGGAGCAAATAAAAGGAAAAAGGGGGAAATAAAGGGGAAAAATGGTAAATAAAGGGAAAAAAGGGGGGGAAGGGGAGAAAAAAGGGGATTTGGGAGTGTGTGTGAGGTACAATTTGGCTCCTTCCTGTGGGATTTGTACTGGTGCCACTCCCAAACTCATCTCAATTTTGTCATCGGCAAAGGCAGCTCCCGTTGACCAAATTCCCAGGAAAGGAGCACATAAACTGTTTGTGGGCTCTAAATCCACGATTTTGGGCTCTAAGCTCACATTTTTGGATGTAAAGCCACGTTTTTGGCCTCTAAGCCCACGTTTTGGGCTCTAAACCCACACTATGGGCTCTAAACACATGTTTTTGGGGCTCTATATTCACGTTTTGACCTCTAAATCCACATTTTTGGCCTCTAAATCCACCATTTGGGCTCTAAACCCACACTTTGGGCCCTAAACACATGGTTCTGGGCTCTAAACTCATGTTTTGGGCTCTAAACCCACGGTTTTGGGCTCTAAACCCATATTTTTTGAGCTCTAAACCCACACTTTGGGCTCTACACCCATGGCTTTGGGCTCTAAACCCATATTTTTGAGCTCTAAACCCATGGTTTTGGTCTCTAAACCCATATTTTTGAGCTCTAAACCCATGTTTTGGGCTCCAAACCCACGGTTTTGGGCTCTAAACTCACATTTTTGGGCTCTAAAGCCCCGTTTTGGGATCCAGGAACGTTAAGGCTGAGCTACTTTTTGGACAGGAGCAGCAAATCTCTTTCCTGCTCTTTTGTAACGAGGAAATCAATTAAATAACACTTTAATAACTTAATATCACTTAAATAAGGCAGCAGCATCCGTAATCAAACTCTGTAGTGGAAGTTGACGCCGTTAATTGCTCAAATCTCTCTCATAAAGAAGCCCGGAGCGCGAAAAGCCGTCGCATAAAAGGTTTCACTTTGAGTTTCAAATCCTTCCCTTCTTTATTCCCAGTTTCCTCTGATAAACAAAGTCGCTTTGGAAGCTTTTCAAGCTCAAACATTCCCTCCTAGCGATAAATTCCGTCTCGGAGCTGGAAATTTGTGGCTTTATGAGGTCCAAAACCCGCCTTCGGCCCCTGTGGTTTGATATCCCGACGTTCTTGAGCCCATAATTGATTTCCAATCGTTGAATAAGGAAGAGGAGAAGGATTTAAGGAGCTTTTCTGGAGGATGAAGGACACCAGGGTGGTGGACATCATGGACATCATCAAAACAGGACCAAGAAGGGTAGAAATTGGGTTTTACAACCCAAATTGAACACAGCCGGTTGTTGGGAAGCTTAGGAAACGCAGCCTTCGGAGAACCAGGTGCCTCCATCTCCTCAGGTTGGTTGAGAGGGAGACCAACCCGCTTTAAAGCCCACCTGGCTGGTTGAGATGGAGACTAACCCACTTTGAAGCCCACCTGGCGTGCAAAAATGGGTAAAACCTGATTCAATTCTTGCGTAATCTCTAAGAAAACAGAGATTTGGGTCATTTTCTTCTCTCATATAGAAAAATGAGGCTGTTTTTCTCGTAGAAGACCTTTCTTGCCAGGTTGATGTGGCACGATGAGCTGTTTCTCCTGACTCCACCTTCAAATCCCCCTGTCTAAGTAGGACTCTTGATGGAGTATCTGGGACGTAATTGAATCTCAGGGCTTCTGGTGCTCTTCAGAAAGCTTGGGGAGATGTTTTGTGCTCCGTGACGTCAACCAAAAGCTTGATTGAATTATGGGCTGGTGGTGTGGGAGCACCAGGGCCGCTCAACGTCGTCGGCGTCTCCGTGCCGAACGTTGCCGCTGAGGTGGGATCCGGGTGGTTGGGGTGGGATGGACACATGGATGGAAGCTTCCAGCCTGGGAGTGAGATGTTCCTGCAGAAAGGACGCACCCACAACTCATCCGATGCGGTGGTGGCTCCTTCTCCATCTCTGCTGGTCCTTGGGATGCGCTTCCCCTTTGAAACCATGGAGTGGGATGGGTTGGAAGGGACCTCAAAGCCCATCCAGATCCATGGGCAGGGACACCTGCCACTGGATCAGGGGGCTCCAGGCCCCGTCCAACCCGGCCTTGGACACCTCCAGGGATGGAATCTGGGGGTTCTGTTTGACGTCATGATAGAATCATGGACCCAGGGAATGGTTTGGGTTGGGAGGGACCTCAAAGCCCATCCAGATCCATGGGCAGGGACACCTCCCACCGCATCAGGGGGCTCCAAGCCCCATCCAACCTGGCCTTGAGCACCTCCAGGGATGGGGCAGCCACAGTATCTCTGGGCAGCCTCAAAGCCCATCCAGATGCATGGGAAGGACCACCTACCACTGCACCAGGATCCTCAAAGCCCCATCCAAGCTGGTCCAACCCATGAGCGTGGTCCAGCTCTAGCGTAGCTTCCTTTTGCCCTGTCCTTGGAGGTGTTCAGGGTCAGGTTGGTTGAGGCTCTGAGCCACCTCACCTGGCTGAAGGTGTCCCTGCAAAGTCCATACTCTGGGCTCTTAGGTCAGGGATGAAGGTTCTTCATCCTTAGGTGTCTGCTGGACACCTTCAGCCTTGGAACTGTGAGGGCATTGTGGTGAGTCCTGGCTTTGTCTGGAGCTGGATGGTCCTGCCTCGTCCTGCTTCTCCAGGATTCCCTCATTCGCTTGGGAGGTTGTCCTGGGCAGGGCCAGGAGCTGGGCTTGATGGTGCTTGTGGATCCCTTCCAACTCAGGACATTCTGTGAACATTGGGGTTATTCTGGGCAGGGCCAAGATTTGGACTCCATGGTCCATGTGGATCCCTTCCCACTCAGGACCAAGAGCTGGACTCGATGATCCTTGTGGATCCCTTCCCACTCAGGGCCAAGAGCTGGATTTCATGGTCCACATGCATCCCTTCCAACTCAGGGCCAGAAGTTGGACTCGATGATCCTTGTGGATCCTTTCCAGCTCAGGGCCAAGAGCTGGACTCGATGGTCCTTGTGGATCGCTTCCAACTCAGGGCCAGGGGTTGGACTCGTTGATCCTTGTGGATCCCTTCTAACTTAAGGCCAAGAGCTGGATTCGATGGTCCTTGTGGATCCCTTCCCACTCAGGGCCAGGGGTTAGACTGGATGTTCCTTGTGGATCCCTTCCAAGTTATTTTCCAGCCCTTGGAGACCTTTCGTAGTCCCAAAATCTTTGTGGCAGAGGAGAAAGGAAAGCAAAGGCTTGGAGAACCCTGGCCTTCCCCTTCAGCTCTCGGTGTTCGGCACCGTTTGTGTCCATCCAGGCTCTCCAACACCCATGTGGTTTTATCCGTCGGGAAAGCCGCCGTGTTGAGGTGAGCCAGGGCTCGAATCCTGCTGGATCGGGGCTGTTAAGGAAGCCTTTGTTTCACATTTGCCTTTCTGGCTCCCCTGGCTTTGTTGATTTTAGCGTCTTGGGAAAGCTGGAGCTCCTTCGGAAAGACATCCTCTTGTCTAAAGAGAGGAGGATGCAGCGCCCTAAGAATAGACCTCGTGTAAACACCCCAAATCGCTTCAATTAAAGAGTGCGCAGGGGCTTCCTCCCGGATTCCCTCCTTTCTCTCCCCTAGATTTGGGGTTCTTTTAAATTTGGAAGAGGGGAATAGGTTGCCGCAAGTGGGAAAGACTGGTGCTGCTTCCTATGGAGTCGTGGAGTGGGTTGGCTTGGAATGGACCTCAAAGATCATCCAGTTCCATGGGCAGGGACACCTCCCACTGGCTCAGGGGGCTCCAAGCCCCTTCCAACCTGGCCTTGACCTTCCTCATGGAATCATGAAATGGGTTGGAAGGGACCTCTAGGCCCATCCTTCTTCCTGTAGTCATGGAATGGGTTGGGTTGGAAGGCATCTCCAAGCCCTTCCATGGGCAGGGACATCTCCAACTGGATTAGGGGCCTCCAAGCCCCATCCAACCTGGCCTTGACCTTCCTCATAGAATCATGGAATGGGTTGGGTTGGAAGGGACCTTAAGACCCATCCTTTTTCCTATGGAATTGTGGAATGGTTTGGGTTGGAAGGGATCTCTAAGCCCCTCCGTGGGCAGGGACATCTCCCACTGGCTCAGGGGGCTCCAAGCCCCATCCAACCTGGCCTTGACCTTCCTCATGGAATCATGGAATGGGTTGGGTTGGAAGGGACCTCAAAGCCCATCCTACTTCCTGTATAGTCATGGAATGGGTTGGGTGAGATGGGCCCTCCAAACCCATCCAATTCCAACCCACGTGCGTGGCCACCTCCCCCTGGATCATCTTCCTGCCTGTGATGGGACCTTTCCATCATCTCCTTCTTCATCTCTTTCCCTCCTTGGATCTCGGGGTTCATTAACCCTTCATTAACCTGGGGTGGGGAGCTCTTCTCCAGCGCAGTGTGGGGCGAGAAGGGTCCCTCTGCCCCCACTGGACCACACAGCCTGGTTGCCACCGTAATTCACCTCCTTCCTTACAGATTGTCCCCCTTTTAATCCTATTTTTTGCCCTCAAAATGGTTAAATTGAACGATTTGGCAGGGATTGAGGAGGAATTAGAAGGAAGTGGAGCGGCTCCGAGCCAGGTTTTGAGGCAGAAAACAGCTAAAATGAGGATTATTTGCCTTTTTGTCCTTCTGGAGACCCTCCGTGAGGAACCCCCAAGTGTTTTATGGCTTCATCGAACCCCTCCTTGTGTCCCCATGAAGAGGCGATGGTCGGACTGGGAGGGCTTTGAGGTCTTTTCCACCCGGAACGATTCCAAAATGAGGTTTGTTTTACTAAAAATCGAGTATTTGAAGCTTAAAAATGAGGGGGGGTTTGCTAAATTCTTAATTATATTAAAAACAAACCTCATCTGGCTCTGCTGGTGGGGGAAATGGTGGTGATTTTTGTGCCGAACGTGGAGCTGTTCTTCCCTTAATCCAGAATCCGGGTGGGATTATCAGAGCAGCGCCTTCACTCTCCCTTTGGTATCAAGGGGGGGGCCTCTCGGGGCCTTCATGAAACGTGGGGGGTGTGGTGGATGGAACCCCTTGAGATGCCCCCAGGGGCATCTGTTGGGTTGGTGTCTTCCCATCGGGACGATGGTTTTGAGGTGTTGCTTCCTAAAAGGCCTCGAGGGGTGGGTAATGAGGAGCAAAAACGACCAGGGAGGATGTGGAGAAGGGATAAAAACCTCGGTTTCGTAGAAGCGTGGACTCTCCTGGTTGGAAAAGACCTTTGAGATCATTGACTCCTTCCTGGTCGCTCTTCCTGCTGGGAGAGGGAAGGGTGGAGCTCCTCGTGCTGTCGTTTGCCAAAGGTTGGCATCTCCAAGCCCCATCCAACCTGGCCTTGGACACCTCCAAGGATGGGGCAATTCTGGGCAACCTGGGCCTTCCCACCCCTCGTGGAACTATGGAATGGGCTGGGTTGGAAGGGACCTCAAAGCCCATCCAGATCCATGGGCAGGGCCACCTCCCACTGGATCGGGGGGCTCCAAGCCCCATCCAACCCGGCCTTGGACACCTCCAGGGATGGGGCAGGGCCACCTCCCACTGGATTGGAGGGCTCCAAGCCCCATCCAACCCGGCCTTGGACACCTCCAGGGATGGAATCTGGGGGTTCTGGTTGACATCAAGATAGAATCATGGACCCAGGGAATGGGTTGGGTTGGGAAGGACCTTAAAGCCCACCCATGGGCAAGGACACCTCCCACTGGCTCAAGGGGCTCCAAGCCCCATCCAACCTGACCTTGGACACCTCCAGGGCTGGGGCAGCCACCACTTCTCTGGGCAACCCTCCCAGGAGAACATTTCTCCCCAAGATCTCCTCTCAATCTCCCCTCTTCCAGCTTCAGACCCTTCCCCTCCTTGACCAGGAGCCCCTCCCAAGCCGGGCCCAAATGAGATGAAGCCTATCTTGATCATCCCCTGGGTCCACCTCAATCCTTTTTTGGGGTGAATTTCTATACTCTAGAAGCCCAAATCCTCCATTTTTAGGTCTCCAACGAGCCCACGGAGCCGACCACCGCCCTCTCGCCGCAGTGCTTTCTCTTCTCATTTCTGTTACCAGGAGCTCCTCAGGGACTTGGTTTGGTGGTGGCCATGTACGGTTGGACTCGACGTTCTCCAAGGTCTTTCCCAACCCAAGTGATTCTCCGCTTCCCTGGGTTTATCTCTTCAGGAGCCTCTTCTGGTTCCATTCCAACTCGGTGACCGATAGTGACGAGTTCTTTGTTCCGAGATGTTCGATTCCGTCCAGATCTTGTCTGGGAATGGATTTCCTTTGATCCCAGAGCTCTTCTGCTCTCCTGCTTTCATTGGAGGGCTTTCATCTTCTTTTCACCTTGAAGAAGGGTTGAATCTTCTCTAATTTAATCAGATTCCGGAGAGGACTTTAAGGAAGAGCATCTCCTTTATTGATGCAGAACATAGTTTGGGTTGGAAGGGGTCTTGAAGGTCAGAGAATCATGGAATGGTTTGGGTTGGAAGGCACCTTAAAGCCCATCCAGTTCCAGGTTGCCCAGAGCTGTGGCTACTCCATCCCTGGAGGTGTCCAAGGCCAGGTTGGATGGGGCTTGGAGCCCCCTGATCCAGTGGGAGGTGTCCCTGCCCATGGAACCGGGTGGGCTTTGAGATCCCTTCCAACCCAACCCATCCCATGATTCCATGATCTTTAAGCTCCTTCCAATCCAACCCATCCCAAGATTCCATGATCTTTAAGCTCTTCCCAACCCAACCTGTTCCATGATTCCATGATCTTTGAGGTCCCTTCCAACCCAACCCGTCCCCTGAGTCCGTGCTGTAGCTTTAGAAATTGGGGCCTTTTCATGATTTTGGAGGCTCTCATCTCCAAAGCATCCTTAGTTTCCTGAGGGAGGAGAACCATCAGTTCCTGGGAGGAAGCCCTGCTCCATCTCCGTGGCGACCTGGGACGCCACCACCCTCCCCCTTTCCTTTTCATCCTCCATTGGCAAACTCCTGGTTCCTCCTTTGCCTGAAGCCTCCTCCAATCACTTGTCCTATTCATCTCCTCGTCTTCTCCTGATGAGGTTCCATTCACCCTCCAGGCTGAGAGAGGAACCATGAATATGGATGAAGCCATCAACACCAAGGGCTGTTTTCGTGCCTCTTTGTGGGCCTCGGGTGGAAGAGCATCAAGATCCATCCCATCTTGAGCCCTTGAGTGCTCTTCACATGCTTTTCCCTCCTGAGTTGGTCTTTGAAAGCACCAGGAATTGTCCTCCTGATGTCCTTGGGAGAAGGACTGAGCTCCTTGTCTCCCTATATTTAGACTTCTAATTGTCCTCCGTCTTTACGGTAACGAAGGTGGTGGGTTCAGACCTGATGTCAATAGGTGGGCCTTGAAGAAGAGGTCTCCATTGAGTCATTTCTTCTTCCAGGACTCAGTTTGTCTCTTGGCTTGAGGTGTTTGAAGGTGTTGTGGGTGTCCAAATGCTTGGCCAGGCTGGGAGGACCTCAGGGTTCAACCAGGCCAAGGTTCTCCACTTGGGTCCTACTGACCCCAGGAAGCCTCAGGCTTGGGGAGGAGCAGCTGGAAAGGTCCCTGGAGGAGAAGGCCCTGGGGGTGTTGGTCACCAGCGGCTGAAGATGAGGCAGAGGTGGCCCAGGTGGCCAAGGAGGCCATCAGTACCTGGCTTGGATCAGCCATGGTGGGGCCACCAGGAGCAGGGAAGGGATGGTCCTCCTGGAGTCACCTGGAATCCTGGGGTCAGGGTTGGACCCCTCACTCCAAGAAGGACCTCGAGGGGCTGGAGAACATCTGGAGAAGGGAACAGAGGTGGGAAGGGGCTGGAGAAGAGGGGTTGTGAGGGACCTGGGGGTAGTTGGTCTGGAGAAGAAGAGGCTGAGGGGAGACCTCTGCAAGGAGGTTATGGTGAGGTGGGTGCTGAGTTCTTCTTCCAAGGGGTGGGAGGAGAGGAGATGACCTCAGGTTGTACCAGGGGGAGGTTTAGGTTGGACACCTGGGCTTCCAAGTGGACTTCATTTCACCTCATGGACTCATTTAGACATTAAGGACCTGCTCCACCTTCCACTTCTCCAGTCTAATTAGACCCAGGGTCCCCGTTTTCCTCCATCCCACCCATCCATGGAGGTGACCTGAGAACCAGGCTGAAAGCCACCTTCTCCAAGCCATTAGAGGTTGTGGAGGCCAAACTAAGGTAGAGGTTGCGATGGTCCCAACCACAATGATCTTCTTTTGAAGAGGACCAGGTCCTCTGGCTTTTATGGTGGCAACCAAAGGAGGAGCTTGGCCTCCTGGTTGGTGGGGTTTGGTGTCAGAGGTTGTGGGTTTGGAGATCAACAAGGGTTTTGGTGATGAAGGACTATAACTGGTTGGGTTTTGCCCATTCTGGTGTTTGCTGGAGGGCTCTGATGGAAACTGGATCTTCTGGCTCTTGTGGAGGATCTGCTCTGTGGAAGCATCTGCTCCTTGTTCTCAACAGCAAAGGTCCTTTGGAGAGGGGTTGGGTTCTGCAGCTTCTTCGAATCGTGGAAGGGTTTGGGTTGGATGGACCTCAGAGAACAGAGAAGCATGGACTAGGTTGGGTTGGATGGACCTCAAAGCTCACGGAATCATGGAATGGTTTGGAAGGGTCCTTAAAGACCGGAGAACCATGGAAAGGATGGGGTTGGAAGGGACCTTCAAGGTCAAGGAACCATGGAATGGTTTGGGTTGGATGGATCTCAAGGATCAGAGAAGCATGGAATGGTGTGGATTGGAAGGGATCTCAGAGACCATGGAATCGTGGATTGGTTTGGGTTGGAAGGCATTTCAAAGGCTGGATGGGGCTTGAAGCCCCCTGAGCCAGTGGGAGGTGGCCCTGCCCATGGATCTGGGTGGGCTTGGAGGTCCCTTCCCACCCAACCCATTCTGTGGTTGCTCAGCTGGAGCCTCCCCATGGTGCCCTCTGACCCACAGTGGGGAGGAGCCCCACCAGGTGCTGGTGGAGCTGCCTAATTGGGCTCATTAAGCTGAGCACCTGGAGCTCATTAGGGCAAGGCCTGGAGGAGGGTCCTCTCTGTGGGGCTGTAGCTGCTCTGGGTTCCTGGGGGTTCTGTGGTGGCACTGGTACTTCTTCTCCGAGGTCAGGAGTGGTGACCAGGAGGTTTCCTCGCTTCCTCAAGGAACCTGGTCACCTTCTCCGTGGATTTATGGAGGTGGTGGAAGCTTTTCCATTGTTCTGTGGTTTTGGTAAGGCTGGAAGGGTTGAATTCCATCTCCTGGTCTGGAATTACAGAACCATGGGATGGGTCGGGTTGGAAGGGACATCCAGATCCACTCCAGGAGCTGGGCTTGGCCCTCCAGGAGGCTTCTAGTGCTGAAAGGGGCTCCAGGAAAGCTGGGGAGGGACTCTTGGTCAAGGAGTAGTGGGACAGGACAAAGAGAAGGGGTTGAAGCTGATTGAGATGAGGTCTTGGGGAGAAATGTTCTCCTGGGAGGGTGGGGAGGCCCTGGTTGTCCAGAGAAGCTGTGGCTGCCCCATCCCTGGAGGTGTTCAAGGCCAGGTTGGATGAGGCTTGGAGCCCCCGATCCAGTGGGAGGTGGCCCTGTCTGTGGAACTGGGTGGGCTTGGAGGTCCCTTCCACCCAATTCCATGATGGAGGTCAAGGCCAGGTTGGATGGGGCTTGGAGCCCTCTGAGCCACTGGGTGGTGGCCCTGCCCATGGATCTCAATGGGCTTGGAGTTCCCTTCCAACCCAACCCATCCTTCTCTGCTCTTTAAGGTTCCTCCCAACCCATCCCATGATCTCTAGGACCCCTCCCACCCCACCCCACGATCCCACCCGAGGTCCTTGCTTTCATTGGAGCTGGGTTTGTGCCGTGGCGTTGACGTCTCTTCAAGAAGCCCCTTCCCCGTGACCTCCTCAGATCTCCAGAAGAGGCTTTAAAGATCGTGGAATCATGGAATGGTTTGGATTGGGAGAGGCTTTAAAGGTTGTGGAGTCATTGAGTGGTTTGGGTTCAAAGGGACCTCAAAGATTCTGGCGGCTCCACCGTGGCTGAGGGCATGGACTCAAGCTTCGTCAGGGAAAGTTTAGACTTGATGTTAGGAAAAAGTTCTTCACTGAAAGGGTGATTGGCCGTTGGAATGTGCTGCCCAGGGAGGTGGTGGAGTCGCCAACCCTGGAGGTGTTTAAGGGGAGACTGGATGAGGCACTGAGTGCCATGGTTTAGATGATGGTATTAGTGTTGGGATATAGGTTGGACTCGATGATCTCAGAGGTCCTTTCCAACCTTGTAATACTGTGATCCAAGCCAGGGAGCTGGTGGCCTCCTTGGCCACCTGGGCCTCTGCTTGCTTCAGGAGCAATGAGGTCTCCTCTCAGCCTCCTCTTCTCCAGGTCGGCCTCTCCCCCCAGGTCCCTCAGGTGCTCCTCATAACTCTTGTTCTCCAGCCTTGTTGGTGTCCTCTTGGCTCTGCTGAGCTTGTGTTGAACTGGTTCTTCTTGGGAGAACCATAGAAGGGCTTGGTTGGAGAAGACCTTTGAGGTCATCGAGTCCAGCGGTCCCTGTCCACCACCAAAGCAGATCACTGAGCACCTCATCCTCCCATCCTTTGGACCCCTCATGTCCCTGATGGATCTCCTTAGGCCAAGGGTGGAAGCTGTGATGAGCTCCACGTGTTCCTTCCCATCATCTCGGGAGGAACAATGGCTGAAAGGAGCTCCATTAGGAGGGTGGAGGCCTCATCTTCAGGGGCTTCTGCAGCTGCTGGCGATGATGGTGGAAGGAGCTGCAGGTGGGGCTTCAGTGGAAAACCAGGATAAACAGGACCATGGAATGGTTTGGCTTGGAAGGGACCTCAAAGCCCACCCTGATCCACCTCCCACTGGATCAGGGGGCTCCAAGCCCCATCCAACGTGGCCTTGGACATCTCCAAGGATGGGGCAGCCACCACTTCCCTGGGGTGGCTTCTGGAGAACCTGATGGAACTGCTGGGAAGCTTCTCCATGGCTTAGTGGTGGGGCCAGTTCTTCTGTCCAATGTCTTTCTCCATCATCTGGATGAGGAGATCAGGTGCTCCCTCAGCCAGTTTGAAGATGACACCGAGCTGGGTGGGAGGGTGGGTCTGCAGAGGGCCCTGGAGAACCTGGATCCATGGGCCAAGGGTCTGGAAGGGTCTGCAGAGGGAGCTGGAGAACCTGGATCCATGGGCCAAGGGTCTGCAGAGGGCCCTGGAGGTTCCCCACCCAGGTGCAGGACCTTGCCCTTGGCCTTGTTGAACCTGAGGAGGTTCTCCCAGCCTGGTCAGGTGGTTCTCCTTGGAAGAGCATTTGATTTCCCACCTTGCTTGTAAAGCCCAACCTGGGCGAAGCCCCAGATGAAGTCGGTGGCCGGAGGGACCTCAGAGAGGAGCCGAGGAGAAGAACCACCGCTCCCTTGGGCTCTTCTTCATCTCGGGTGCCATGACAACGTCGGGATGGGTTTGGCAGCTTCTCCGAGGTATTTTTGGAAGCCCTGACTCATCCTCTTGAAGCTTTTCTGCTCTCCAAGGAGAACGAGGTTCCTTCTGCTGTCGGAAGCCGTTGTCTTCTGCCTCGGATCAGGCTGGAGCCGAGGGCCCTGCTGGAGCCACATCATGCCTGGGTTCCTCATGGGATGGGTTGGGAGCTGCTGGGATGGGGGACCCTGTGGTGGTGGCCGTGAGTGGAAAGGTCTGAGCTGGGGTCTCCAGGGGGATGGTGGAGAACCGAGCGTGAGGTCCAAGGCTGCTCTGAAACCAAGCGGGGTTAGAAATGACCACCTTGGCTTGGGGCACCGGAAGTTGTCGGTGGCCCAGAAGAAAGGCAACTGTGGTCGGGTTTTGGGCCCCTCACTCCGAGAAGGACCTTGAGGGACTGGGGAACATCTGGAGAAGGGAACGAAGCTGGAGAACAAGGGTTATGAAGAGCACCTGAGGGACCTGGGAGGGGTTTGAGCTGGAGAAGAGGAGGCTGAGAGGAGACCTCATTGCTCTCTGCAAGGAGGTTGTGGTGAGGTGGGTGCTGGGTTCATCTCCCAAGGAATGGGAGGGGAGGAGATGACCTCAGGTTCCACCAGGGCAGGTTCAGGTTGGACATCAGGAGAAATGTCTTCATGGAAAGAGTGGTGCTCCAAGGTGGCATCTTTCAGCATCGTGGACCTTTCTGCTCTTCAGAAGGACCTGATCTCCGAGAGGAACTGAAGCCTCCTGCACTCGAGGTTGTTGGAGCTTCTTCAGAGGCTTCGGTTCCTCGGCCCTTCCCCTCCCCACCAGCACCCAGTGGGAAAGGACCAACCCAACCCCAACCGGACCTCTTTCTTCTCCGAGGGCTTCGGCCATGCCTGGAAGTGCTGAAGAACAATAAGAGAGTCTTGGGCACCCAAGGTTTCCCTCTTGGTTCTTCAGCGGTCCAAGGGATCTCTAGGGCCATCCAGGTCCATGGACGGGGCCACCTTCCAGTGGCTGAGGGAGCTCCAAGCTCCATCCAACCTGGCCTTGACCTTCCCCATGGAATCATGGAAAGGCTTGGCTTGGAAGTGACCTCCAAGCCCACCCAGTTCCACCCCATCTGGAAAAGTGTCACCATTCTCAGATGCCCTCAGCAGTCACCCAGAAGCTTCTCCATGAGTTGTGTTTGGGCTGAGACTTCTTCAGAAGGTGCTTCAGCCCCAAAAGGAGGAAATGGTCCTTCATGGAAAGGTCCTTCAAGCTCTGGCAGTCTTCATCCCTGGAGGTGTTCAGAAGCCATGGGGAGGTGGCACTTAGGGCTGTGGTTTGGTGGCCACGGTGGGGTTGGGTTGATGGTTGGACCCCATGAGCTTCGAGGGCTTCTCCAGCTTCAACGATCCCATGGTGGTCACCTCGGGGATGTCCTTGCCCTGGTGTTTTGAGTCAAGGTGAACCTTCTGGCAAGAGGTCGGTGTCCACGTAGCCAAGGTTCTCTTTTCACCAGGCACCACACGACATCTCCAGCCGTGGTGGCTTTGGACCCATCTTCCTTTTGGGCTGATGTCCTCGAGGTGTCCTTGAGTGGTTTGGGAAGGGGGTGGGGTTGTCCTCTCAGACCTTCTGGAGGTCAGCAGGGGTGACAGGACTGTTGGGTGGAGGTGCTGGAGGTGGAGCTGAAGCTCAACTTGAGGGGTGGGGTTGGCTCCTTGGTTTGTGACTCGGTTAGACCTGCGTAGTGTGAGAAGACGACCAAGAGGAACCACGTTCACCCTGTTGTGGGTCTGCAGGGGTTGTCCCCGTTTGAGAAGGGCTTTAGGAAGCTCTGGAGAAGCTCCTGCTGTGCTTGCTTGGGTCCTGATGGTTTGTTGTCTTCTCTGGTCTGATGGCCAAAACGTGGCATCTCCTGGCCGTGAGGACCACGACCTCCTGGGGTTGGTGTCCCACCGGGCTTGAGTGGTGCTTCAGGGGCTTCTTGACCAGGTTTGCTGTGCCAGGCGTGGTGGAAGGAACATCTGGAGGAGGTGAGGTGCTCCCACCACGTGGGGTTGTGCTTCTGGGTTGTGGTCCATGAGGGTGGTGGAAAGAACATCTGGAGGAGATGAGGTGCTCCAGCCACGTGGGTTGGTCCTTCTGTGCTGTGCTGCTCAAGGGTGGTGGAAGGGTTCTCCAGAGGATCTAAGGTGCTCCAGCCATGTGGGGTGATGGTGGAGGGCTTGTCCAGAGGAGATGAGGTGGCTCCACCCATGTGGGTTGGTGTCACCAAGGTTTGCTCCGCGGAGGAGGAGACCAGGATCGCCCCAAGGGTGGTGGAAAGAACATCTGGAGGAGGAACTGTGCTCCAGCCACGTGGGTCGGTCCTGGGTTGTGCTCCTCAAGGGTGGTGGAAGGGTCCTCCAGAGGATCTAAGGTGCTTCAGCCATGTAGGTTGGTCCTTCTGGGTTGTGCTCCTCAAGGGTGGTGGAAGGAACCTCCAGAGGAGGTTGTGGTGAGGTGGGAGTTGGTCTCTTCTCCCAAGGAGCAAGGGATGGGTCGAGAGGAGATGACCTCGGGTTGCTTCCAGGGGAGGTTCAGATGGGACATCAGGAACAAGTTCTTCGTGGAAAGGGTGGGGAAGCCCTGGCAGAGGCTCCCAGGGAGTTGGTGGCTTCAAGGAGCACGTGAAGGTGGCCCTTCAGGACAGGATTTAAGGCACAGAGGGGTTGGGCTGATGGTGAGACTGGATGGGCTGAGAGGTCTTCTCCAACCTTCCTGGTTCCATCATTGAGGAGCTTTCTCCTGCCCCGGGGAATCCAACCTTTCCTTCTGATGTTCTTTCGGGGCCTCCAGAGCTGATCTTCTCGATCTGGTTCCTTGCTTGGTTCCTTCTTCATGGAGATGCCCCAAAGCCCATCTGGGAAGGACCTTAGGACCTTCTCGGGCCCTAGAAGGTGAGGCCAAGGAAGGAAGGAAGTGACAGCCCAGCGGGTGGAGGAAATGAGCCACGTCCTGCTCTCATTGTCCTCAAAGCCCCCGGGGTTCCCCTGGGACACCACAAATCCATCTGGAGACCTTCTTCTGACCACCCAGACCTTCTTTTCTTTGGCTTCCTTCCCAGATGTCACTGGGAAACAAAAGGAGCTCCCGGGACTCCTTTGGGGGCTTCTGGGATGAAGCTTTGGCCCCAAAGAGGAAACCTGAGAGTCCAACGTGGGGTGGGGACGGGGACTTGGGTGGAGAAGACCTCTGAGGTCATCGAGTCCGGCCGCACCCGTCCACCACTCAACCAACCCCCTGAGCACCACATCTGCCCCGGCTTTTGAAGCCCCTCCAGGGCTGGAGACTCCACCACCTCCCTGGGAGCCTCTGCCAGGGCTTCCCCACCCTTTCCATGAAGGAATCGTTCCTGATGGCCCATCTGAACCTCCCCTGGTGCAACCTGAGGTCACCTCCTCTTCTTCTGTCCCTTGGGAGCAGAGCCCGGCACCCACCTCACCACAACCTCCTTGCAGAGAGCGATGAGGTCTCCTCGGCCTCCTCTTCTCCAGACCAACCCCCCTAGGTCCCTCACAACCCCTGTTTACAACCCCTGTTTCCAGCCCCTTCCCCAGCTCCATTCCCTTCTCCAGATGTTCTCCAGCCCCTCGAGGTCCTTCTTGGAGTGAGGGGCCCAACCCTGACCCCAGGATTCCAGGTGACTCCAGGAGGACCATCCCTTCCCTGCTCCTGGTGGCCCCACCATGGCTGATCCAAGGCAGGTGCTGGTGGCCTCCTTGGCCACCTGGGCCACCTCTGCCTCATCTTCAGCTGCTGGTGACCAACACCCCCAGGGCCTTCTCCTCCAGGGACCTTTCCAGCTGCTTTTCCCCAAGCCTGAGGCTTCCTGGTGTTGGTGGGACCTAAGTGGAGAACCTTGGCCTGGTTGAACCCTGTGAGGTCCTCCCAGCCTGGTCTAGCATGTGGACATCCATCTTTCCATGATCTCCTCTGTGGGCGATGTTGCTTCCACCCCCAAAGCTTCTCCCCTTGCTTCCCCTCTGAGTTGAGTTCCATGGGCAGGGCCACCTCCCACTGGCTCAGGGGCCTCCAAGTCCCATCCAACCTGACCTTGACCACGCTCCTCCTCCAGGACGTTCTCCAGCCCTTGGATCATCTCCATGGCTTCCTCTGGCCTTGCTCCACCAGCTCCAGGTCCTTGCTGTGCTGAGGACTCCAGATCTGGACCCAGGGCTCCAGGTGAGGTCCCACCAGGGGCAGAACCTCACCCTCTGGCCAAGCTGCTTCTCCTGCAGCCCAGGCCACTGGTGGCTTTGTGGGCCTCGAGGTTGCTTTAATGAGCTTAATGAAGATGAGGGAGAAGAACCAGAGCTTGGTGTCTTCTGAGAGTCCACAATGGTTGACCCTGAGGGATGGAGTTGGTGGAACGAGTCCAGAGGAGGCCACAGAGATGCTCCAAGGGCTGGAGAACCTCCCGTAGGACAGGCTGGGAGGGTTGGGGTTGTCCAGCCTGGAGAGGAGAAGGTTGCCCAGGGAAGGAGGTGTCCAAGGCCAGGTTGGATGGGGCTTGGAGCCCCCTGAGCCAGTGGGAGGTGTCCCTGACCATGGAACTGGGTAGGCTTGGAGGTCCCTTCCGGGCCAAGCCATTCTAAAACCTGGTGGCATTGGTTGTGAGGTTGGTGTCCTCATCTCCACTCAGTAAGGTGTGGGCAGGAGGTTCTGGAAGCAGCTGAGGGAGCTGGGGCTGGTAAGGCTGCAGAAGAAGAGGCTGAGGGAAGACCTCATTGCTCTGAGGCAGCGGTGGCCAAGGAGGCCACCAGCATCCTGCCTTGGACCAGCCATGGTGGGGCCACCAAGGAGCAGGAAAGGGATGGTCCTCCTGGACTCACCTCCAATCCTGGAGATGGGTTGGGTTCTTCACTCCAGGAAGGACCTTGAGGAGCAGGAGAACATCTGGAGAACGGAGCTGAGTCCCCATCCAACCTGCCCTTGAGCACCTCCAGGGTTGGGGCATCTCCCACCTCTTTGCTCTCCCAAGGGCTGAGCTGGTGGGTTTTGGAGGCTCCTCTTGAGGGTTGGCTGATGTTGAGACACCACCAAGTGATTGATGACAGGAAGTGGTTGGAGGTCTCTCTAATGCAAGCCCCGGTTAAAAATAGCCCTAATTAAGCTAATTGAGTGGTTGATCTGGAACTTAATTAGATATTGACCTTGGAGTATCTTCTCCTGGTTGCATCTTCATCTCTTCCTGCCTAATCCAATTGGAATTGATGGGGGGGGAGCATCAATCCTTGCAGGTATCTTGAGGGAGTTTGGGTTGGCTTTCTCCATCTTCGGTATCAACTGGGGTTTTGGTTGTGGTTGAAAGAGCTGAAGGTTATGGAGGGTTCTCCAAGAAGTGAAGTTCTGACCCAGCTGAGGAGTCTGGAATCCCTAAGTGAGGTCAGAGGAGGCCACACGGAGAGGATCTGAGAACCTTCCATGCCTGAACCATCCCTGGAGGTGTCCAAGTCCAGGTTGGATGGGACTCGGAGCACCTTGGTCTGGTGGGAGGTGACCCTGCCCCATGGAACTGGCTGGGCTTGGAGGTCCCTTCCAACTCCAGTCATTCCATGACCCTGTGCTCCACCTCAGTGTGATCCAGTGGGCTTGGGTAGTGGACATCTCCCAGGCCTTGGTGCCACCTCAGAGGGAGCGTGGTCTCAGCTGAGGGTACCTGAGAGGGGGCTCTGGAGAAGCTGCTGGGTGTGGCTTTGGCTTGGTGGTGATTGTGGTTGGGTCTCCACCTTTGAAAGGGCTGGTGTTCAGTCCCACAGACTGGTGGCTCCTTGGCCCATCCTTGAGCCTGGATGACTGGGAGGTTCCTTGGCCCATCCTTGAGCTTGGAGGACTGGTGGCTCCTTGGCCCATCCTTGAGCCTGGATGACTGGGAGGTTCCTTGGCCCATCCTTGAGCTTGGAGGACTGGAGGATCCTTGGTCCATACCTGAGGAGCTTGAAAGAGCCCTGGATCCTTGGTCCATACTCAAGGAGCTCATGGGAGTCCTGGCTCCTTGGCCCACGCTTGAGCTTGGAGGGGTCCTGGTTTTGGCCCACATCCAAGGGGCTTCCAGGAGTCCTGGTTCTTTGGTCCATACTTGAGCTTGGAGAAGTCCTGGTTCTTTGGTCCCTATCTGAGGAGCTTGTAGGATTGCTGGATCCTTGGCCCATCCCTAGGAGCTTGAAGGACTGATGGTTCTTTGGTCCATCCTTGACCTTGTGGGACTGGTGGATCTTTGGTCCACACCTGAGGAGCCTGGAGGAGCCCTGGATGTCTGGTCCATACTTCAGCTTGTAGGACCGATGGTTGGTTGGTCCACAGCTGAGGACCTCCAAGGAGTTCTGGTTCCTTGGTCCATATCTGAGGAACCTGTAGGACTGGTGGCCCTCTGGTCCATACTTGAGCTTGAAGGACTTGTTTCTGGTTGGAGTTGGTTGGGGTCCTGGGTCTTCAGCCAATGCTTGAGTTCATGGGAGTCCTGGACCCTTGGCCCACACCCAGGGGGCTTCCAGGGGTCCTGGTTTCTTGGTATGTGCCCGAGGAGCTTGAAAGACTGGTGGGTCCTTGGCCCATGCCCGTGGACCTTGTAGGAGTCTTGGATCCTTGGCCCACACCCAAGGAGCTTTCAGGACTGGTGGATCCTTGGCCTCTACTTGAGCTTGAAGGAGCCCTGGTTCCTTGGTCCGTACCTGAGGAACTCAGCAGAGTCCTGGATCCTTGGCCCATCCCAAGGAGCCTGAAGGACTGGTGGTTCTCTGGTCCACAGTTGAACTTGAAGGACTTGTGGATCTTTGGTCCACAGCCAAGGAGTCCTGGTTCCTTGGTCCATACTCAAGGAGCTCGTGGAATTCCTGGTTCCTTGATCCATACCTGAGGACCTTGTAGGACTGGTGGCTCTTTGGTCCAGAGCCGAGGAGCTGGTAGGACTGGTGGCTCTTAGGCCCACGCTCGACTATGTAGGAGCTCTGGTTCCTTGGTCCGTACCCCAGGAGCTTCTTGGACTCCTGGTTCCTTGGTCCATACCTAAGGATCTTGTAGGACCTCTGGTTCCTTGGTCCATACCCGAGGAACTTCTCAGACTCTTGGTTCCTTGGGCCATACCTGAGCTTGAAGGAGTCCTGGTTCCATATCTGATGACCTTCTGGGAGCCCACCACTATCTACAGGGTGGACATCCTGGTGGGACTTCAACTGGTGGGGTCAAGTTCCTTGTGTGAGGCTGCAGAAGTCACTTCTGAGGTCCTACCTCTGGTTCCCAAAGGTCCCCTTGGGTTCTGCTCGGGGTTTAAAGGAGGTCTTTGGAGCTGGGGGTCGGAAGCCACCACGGTCGTGGTCACTCCGGGCTTGGCTCTCAATGGTGGGCGTCAGGAGATGAATTGAGAGCCGGGAGAGGAAAGGACCCAAACGTTGTCCTCATGGCTGAAGAACCTTTCTTTGTCCTCAGGTGTAGAAGAACGAAGTAGCTCAGGGTCCTGGGGGAATGCGGGACATCCAAGTCCATCCCGGGTGAGTAGATGGCATCTTCTCCCTTCCAACCACACCAGGAGCCCTGGGCTCCTCCTCGGGGTTGTCCCACCACACCAGGGCCGTCCCATCACACCAGGGTTGTCCCACCATGCTGAGGTGGTCCCACCACACTAGGGCTGCCCAAACGTTTCTCCTTGGGCAAGAGGGAGCAACCAGGGGGGTCATGGTCCTTCATCCAACCTCCTGGCCACCTCTCCTGAGGATGGGACATGGACACCTCCTGGGAGAGAGGGAATGCTGCCCCATCTTCAGCTGCTCTTGACCAGCACCACCAGGACCTTCTCCACCAGGCACATCTCCAGCTGCTCTTCTCCGAGCCTGGAGCTCCAGGGGGTTGTGGTGGCACAAGTGGTGGACTTCGGCTTTGTTGAACCTCATTCAGTTGTCCTTGGCCCGTGGATCCAGCTTCTCCAGGGCCCTCTGCAGACCCTTGGCCCATGGATCCAGCTTCTCCAGGGCCCTCTGCAGACCCTTGGCCCATGGATCCGGGTTCTCCAGGGCCCTCTGCAGACCCTTGGCCCATGGATCCGGGTTCTCCAGGGCCCTCTGCAGACCCTTGGCCCATGGATCCGGGTTCTCCAGGGCCCTCTGCAGACCCTTGGCCCATGGATCCGGGTTCTCCAGGGCCCTCTGCAGACCCTTGGCCCATGGATCCGGGTTCTCCAGGGCCCTCTGCAGACCCTTGGCCCATGGATCCGGGTTCTCCAGGGCCCTCTGCAGACCCTTGGCCCATGGATCCGGGTTCTCCAGGGCCCTCTGCAGACCCTTGGCCCATGGATCCGGATTCTCCAGGGCCCTCTGCAGACCCTTGGCCCATGGATCCGGGTTCTCCAGGGCCCTCTGCAGACCCTTGGCCCATGGATCCGGGTTCTCCAGGGCCCTCTGCAGACCCTTGGCCCATGGATCCGGGTTCTCCAGGGCCCTCTGCAGACCCTTGGCCCATGGATCCGGGTTCTCCAGGGCCCTCTGCAGACCCTTGGCCCATGGATCCGGGTTCTCCAGGGCCCTCTCCAGACCCTTCCTGCCCTTGGCCCCTGGATCCGGGTTCTCCAGCTCCCTCTCCAGACCCTTGGCCCCTGGATCCGGGTTCTCCAGCTCCCTCTCCAGACCCTTGGCCCATGGATACAGGTTCTCCAGGGCCCTCTGCAGACCCTTGGCCCACGGATCCAGGTTCTCCAGCTCCCTCTTCCTCTGCCGTTCCTTCTTCCCTCCCGTCAGTTCCTTCTCCTCCTCTCCTCCCCCTGCTCCGGGGTTGGTCCCAGAGGATATCCCCGTGGAGAAGTCACCAGGAGTTTGCCCAACACCATTATTTATGCATGCAAAGCCCTGAATGTGGAGAGGACAATGCAGGGCACGAGCCCCGCAGGAGAATTCCTGAAGGTTCAATCAAAACTGCTTGAAAAACTTGACCTCCCCTGGAGGAAGGGGGGAAAGGGGGGACCTTCTTTGTCCGATGATGGATGGGCTTTTCCAGGAGAGGGCAATGAGGTCCTGGTGTTCCACAAAAGGAAACGTCAAAGGGAATCACTTGGCAAAACCTCTGCGAGAGGAGGGGAACGCCAGGACTTGGTTGGACCAGCCTTTAGGTGGCCCCATCCCTGGAGGTGGTCCAGGGGCCAGCTTGGATGGGGCTTGGAGCCACCTGAGGCAGCGGGAGGTGGCCCTGCCCGCGGGGACTGGATGGGCTTGGAGGTCCCTTCCCACTCAAACCATTCCGTGATGCTTCGATTCTGGGGTGAAGATCAAGGCCACGTTGGATGGGGCTTGGAGGAACCTGATCCAGCTGAAGACAAGTGGGACTGGATGGGCTTTAAGGTCCCTTCCAACCCAAACCATTCCATGACCCTCTGGAGAAACGTTCTCCAGGGAGAGTGAGGAGGCCCTGGCCCAGGTTGCCCAGAAAAACCCATGGCTGCTCCATCCCTGGAGGTGTCCAAGGCCAACTTGGATGGGGCTTGGAGGCCCTTGATCCAGTGGGAAGTGTCCAAGGCCAGGTTGGACGGGGTTTGGAGACCTCTGATCCAGTGGGAGGTGTCCCTGCTCCATCCCTGGAGGTGTCCAAGGCCAGGTTGGATGGAGCTTGGAGGCCCCTGACCCAGTGGGAGGTGTCCCTGGGCTGGATCTGGATGGGCTTAGAGGTCCCTTCCACCCCAGAGCATCCCATGATTGATGAAGGTGGTGAAACCCATCACTTCCAACCAGGGAAAGAACAAAGGGCCTGTTTCTTCTCATTGGGTTTCACCTGTGGACCTGTTGGGCGTGGAGAAGGCCCTTTAAGCTGCTGATGTGGTGGTTCCTCCTGGTTTCTCCACAGAACTACGGAGATGGGACTCCCTACGACCACATGGTGAGCAGAGACCTCGGCTCCCACGACAATCTCTCTCCTCCCTTCGTCAATTCCAGGATACAAAGTAAGACCTCCTGGTCCTTCCCGGTGTTGAAAGCCCCTTGAGATCCCTCAGCCTCTTTTTGGGGGTCAGTTGGAGGCAGTGGAAGGGTTTGCAGATGGATTTGCTGGTCTTGAAGCTCTGGTGCTCCTTCAGAATGAACCTTGGGGGGGGGTGTTGACTCCACGGGGTTTTAGTGGGGGCTTCAGGTCGTAAGAGAGGTCCATGGGTGGCTCTTGGGGCTCAGATCTTCCTTTGTTTCCAAGATGTGGTCGGTTGGGAAGGAAAATCTGGACCTTCTGGAGGTGGTTTGGGAAGTGGGAAAGGACTTGGTGAGAAGGTGACGCATCTGGGTCAGATAAATCAACGGGGAGGGGACCTCCGTGGGGGTTTTGGCTGTAGAAGAGGGAGGTTTCACCCAGGGCTTTTGGCCAAGGCCTTCGATGGCCTTGAGGAACCGCCTTGGCTTGGAGGTTGGACCTGAAGGTCTTCCTTTAATTAGGGGGTGATTAATGAGGGCGGGGTGAGCGAAGAGATGATGTCACAGGGTTGCCCGAGGTTCTCCTGCCATGGTCACCAAACGCTTGCCTCGAAGGTCTTGAAGGTGAAGCCAACCATGGAGGACGGGGTGGGGTGGGACTGCATCGTGTCCATCGTCACCTCCAAAACTACCTGGTGGCCTTGGGCGTTGGACCTTGGAAGCCCTCCAAGGATGGCAGAGCTTGGAGGTGTTTGTGGTTGGAGCAGGTGGGAAGGGTGGGAGAGGAGCCAGAAGAAGCAAAGGAGGTCCAAGGCTTCCTTCTTAACCCCTGCAGTGGGGCTGAGGTGGAGACTTGGAGATGTTTCCCAGGTGGACACAGGTTGTCCTGGTCACCCCTTGGCTTTGTGGGGGCTTCAGTGGGTTGGGAGGGACCCTGGGGAGAAGGACTTGGGGTGCTGGTGGGGAGGAGCTCAACGGGAGCTGACCTCTCGTGTCCTGGGGGGTGGCACCAGAGGACAAGGGGGGGACGCATGGGCCCTCTGCTCCGCTCTGGTGGGACCTCACCTGGAGCTCTGTGTCCAGCTCTGGATGCTCAGCACAGGGAGGACCTGGAGCCGGATGGGGGCACTTCCAGAGGAGGCCAAGGGCTGGAGCACCTTCAGGTCTTTGAAGGCCACGTTGGATGGGACTTGGAGCTCCCTGGTCCAGTGGGAGGTGGAGGCTTCAGGCGCCGTTTCTGGGGTGACCTTTGAGGCTTCTCTGGGTTCCTGGGTGATGTTTGGCTTGGTGGCCGTGGCCAGGCTTTGACAACTGTCACTTCATCACAATCCAGGTCTTCTCCCTTTGCCCACCAGGGTTTGTGTTCTCCAGAGAGCTCCAACCATCCCGAATTTAACCCCACGTGACCCAGAACTGTGGAGTGCCTTGGCTTGGACCTCCAAGCCCACCCAGTTCCATGGGACAGGGCCACCTCCCAATGGCTCGGGGGCTCCAAACCCCATCCAACGTGGCCTTGGACACCTCCAGGGATGGGGTAGCCACCGCTGCCAAGGGACCCTTCCAACCCAACCCATTCCATGGTGAGCAGACGCCGTGGTTTGCTCCTCCTCCTCCTCCTTTGTGTCTCCTTGAGGTGGATCTCCCACTGTCTCCAGCCCTGGGTGGGTTCTAAAACCCTGTGGAGGTGGCACCTGGGAACAGGGTTTAGCAGACATGGTGGGGTTGGGCTGGTGTTGGACTTGGATGAGCTTGGAGGGCTTTTCCAACCTCAACACTCCCAGGGCTCCAGTGGTGGGGCCAGTTCTGCTTAACGGCTTTGTCCATGATCTGGATGAGGGGATCGAGTGCTCCCTCAGCCAGTTTGGAGATGACACCAAGCTCCAGTGGGAGCTGACCCTGACCATGGAACTGGATGGGCTTTGAGATCCCTTCCAACCCAACCCACTCCATGATCCCACGATCTTTGGGATCCCTCCACCCCAACCCATCCCGTGATTCCCTTCCCTTTAAGATCCCTCCACCCCAACCCATTCCATGATTCCATGATCTTCAAGGTCCCTCCACCCCAACCCATCCCATGGTTCTCTCCCCTTTAAGATACCTCCATCCCAACCCATCCCATGATTTTTGAGTTCCCTTCCACCCCAACCCATCCCATGATTCTATGATCTTTGAGGTCCCTCCAGCTCAACCCACTCCATGATTAAAAGATCTTTGAATTCCCTTCCAAGCCAACCCATCCCATGATTCCCTCCCCTTTAAGATCCCTTCACCCCAACCCATTCCATGATCTTTAGGGTCCCTCCACCTCAACCCATCCCATGCTCTTGGAGATCCCTCCACCCCAACCCACCCCATTCTCCTCCCACCCCCTCATCCCCCCTGTGGTGCCTCCTCCTCCTTCTCCTGCCCATCTCCCCCCTTCCCTCAGTTCCCAGGCGGCGGTGGCGGAGCAGAAGCCGAGCCAGGAGCTTTATGAAGACGTCAGGGTGAGAGAGCGACCTGGAGCTGCAGCTGAGGTCCTGGTGGAGCCACGGAGGGTCACTCACATCGGACCATGTGGCTGTGTGTGACAGCCTGTGAAATGGGGCGGTGCTGCGTGGCTGCGCCGCACCTGGGCCCTTCAGCTCTGATTGATTGGCTTGCTCATGTGGAATGGGCCCATCTGCTCCGAGCTGCTCCTCCGCCACCGCCTCCTCCTGCCTGGGCTGCTTGAATCCTCTCCTCGCCTCCCCGCCCCGCCTTGCCTCTTCTCGCATCCCCTCTCCTCTCCCATCTCCGTCTCCCAAAAGGAGGAGATGAGGTCACCTCGACCCCCACGGAAACAGCCCCTGGCACCAACAACTTTGTTCATCCTCAACGTTTCACTGAGATCATTCCACAAGGAGTGAGGAGGCCCTGGCCCAGGTTGCCCAGAGAAACTATGGCTGCCCCATCCCTGGAGGTGCTCAAGGCCAGATTGGATGAGTCTTGGAGCCCCCTGATCCATTGGGAGGTGTCCTTATCCATGGTACTGGATGGGCTTTGAGGTTGCCCAGATAGGTCGTGGCTGTCCCATCCCTGGAGGTGTCCAAGGCCACGTTGGATGGGGTTTGGAGCCCCCTGAGCCAGTGGGAGGTGTTCCTGCCCGTGGAACTGGATAGGCTTTGAGATCCTTTCCGATCCAAACCATTCCATGACTCTTTGATTCTGGGGTGAAGATCAAGGCCAGGTTGGATGGGCTTGGAGCAACCTGATCCAGCTGAAGAGGGGTGGATCTAGATGGGCTTTAAGGTCCCTTCCAATCCAAATCACTCCATGATCCTATGGAGAAATGTTCTCCTGTGAGGGTGGGAAGGCCCTGGCCCAGGTTGCCCAGAGAAGTGGTGACTGCCCCATCCCTGGAGGTGTCCAAGGCCAGGTTGGATGGGGTTGGAGCCCCTGAGATCCAGTGGGAGGTGTCCCTGCCTGTGGGAGGGGGGTTGAACTGGATGGGCATTTAAGATCCCACGTGACCCAACCCATTCCATGATTCTTTAAGGTCCCCTCCAAACCAATCTATTCCATGGTCCTGTGATCCCTGGAGGTGTTCAAGGCCAGGTTGGATGGAGCTCTGAGCACCCTCATCCAGTGGGAGATGTCCCTATCTGTGCAACTGGATGGGCTTGGAGGTTCCTTGTGACCCAACCCATTCCACGAATCTCTGATCTTTAAGCTCCCTTCCATCCCAACCCATTCCGAGATGTTTAAGGTCCCATCCGACCCAAACCATTCTGTGATTCTCTGATCTTCCAGGTCCCTTCCAACCCAACACATCTCATGATGCCCTGATTTTTGAGGTCCCTTCCAACCAAGACCATTTTTGAGCTCCCTTCCAACCCATCTGATTCTCTGATCTTTGAGGTCCCTTCCAGGCCATCCCACCCCACGTCTCCAAGTCCCTCCACAGCAATCCCATCCAACTCCATCTTCGCTGTCGCTTCCCTTCCCGGATTCCCAGATTCCCGAGCCTTGAAGGAGTTAACGAGCCCTGGCCGTTAATTTGCATCTGGTGCTTCCTCCTCCTCCTCCTCCTCCTCCTCCCCCTCCTCCCCTGGCAAAAAAAAAAAAGTTGGCAGAGGCTCCGCTTTTCCATCATGCGAAGCATTTGGGAATTGTGAGCGGAATGAAACCGATCCAATCTCCTGCCTGCGACATGAATTTTCATTAATTACAACCTTGTCAGCGAAAGCATTATCAAAGCTGAAGATGAAAATGCTAATGAGGGCCCTCATTTGCATATTCCGCTTTGTTGGGATGTCATTAATTATTACATTTTATGATGATGAATGCAGCTGTCGAAGCTCGCCGTTGCATAATTAGCCGGGAGAATGCCAGGATCCCATCAGCAAATTTGGACTTGGTTGGGGTTTTTTTTTTTGGGGGGCGAAAACAGCCAAAAAAGAGGCAAAATGGAGCGTCTGAAAAAGCGCCTCCTGAATCGAATTCCGTGGCGGCTTCGCGCAGCACCGCTGCCTCCTCCCGGCTTTTCCCACTCCCAGACAGTGGGAGATGAGTTTTTCAACATCACCTCGTTTGAGGGGGGTTCTTTCTTAATAAAGGAGGGAGGGAAGGGGGGGGAGGAGGGAGAGGGGGTAAAAATCGTTATTCCAACTTAATTAATGCCATGCTTAATTATAACCCCATGATGTCAGCGGCTTTAATTAAGCTTTGGCTGCCGTACAAGAGAACTCCTCGTCGCAGTAAGAGTCGCGCCAAGAGGACTTGGGTGAAGGACCGGGGAGCTCTTCTGTGGGGTGGGAGCTGAGGAAGCTCCGGAGGAGGCGATGGCTTGAGGTTCTGGAGATCGTGGAATGCGTGGGGTTGGAAGGGGCCTTGAAGATCGTGGAATTATGGGATGAGTTGAGTTGGAAGGGGCCTTAAAGATCGGGGAATCATGGGATGGGTTGAGTTGGAAGGGGCCTTGAAGATCGTGGAATCGTGGGATGGGTTGAGTTGGAAGGGGCCTTGAAGATCGTGGAATCGTGGGATGGGTTGAGTTGGAAGGGGCCTTGAAGATCGTGGAATCGTGGGATGGGTTGAGTTGAAAGGGGACTGAAAGATCGTGGAATCGTGGGATGGGTTGAGTTGGAAGGGACCTTAAAGATTGTGGAATCATGGAATGGTTTGGGTTGGAAGAGAACTTAAAGATCATAGAATGGTTTGGGTTGGAAGAGAACTTAAAGATCATAGAATGGTTTGGAAGGGATCTTAAAGATCATGGAATGGGTTGGCTTAGAATGGCCCTGAAAGCCCATCCAGATCCATGGGCAGGGACACCTCCCACTGACTCAGGGACTTCCAAGCCCCATCCAGCCTGGCCTTGGACACCTCCAGGGATGGGGCAGCCACCACTTCTCTGGGCAACCTGGGCCAGAGCCTCCCCACCCTCATGGAATGATCTCAGGGGAAAGTTGTGGATTGACCAGCTCTGGTCTTCCCAGGAGTCATTTCTGCTGACGAGAAGCCACAGCCCTGGGTGAAAGGGGTTTGGAGATGGTGGAGAGTGAAAGGTCCTGGACCTTTCTTCTCTCTGGCCATGGTTTTTCTTCACCATTCGTTAAGGTCTTAATTAGGAATTGACGATCGCTTGTAGAGGAGCTGTGAGAGGTCAGAGGTGGTGAGAGTTGCTGGGACTCCATGGTCTACAGTTGGCTTGGGTGGTCTGCTGGGTGACCTGGATGGTCTGTGGGTGGGCAGTGGTCTGTGGATGGATGGGATTGGTCTGTGGGTTGAGTTGATGAGCTGTGGTTGGACTTGATGGTCCATGCTTGGTGATCTGTGATTGAGCTTGATTGATCCCTGGTTAGACTTGATTGATCCCTGGTTGGACTTGATGGATCCATGGTGGGGCTTGATTGACCCATAGTTGGACTTGATGATCCCGAAGGTCTTTTCCAACCTGTTGGTTCTATGAAGTCCATATTTCAGGGTGATTTACAAAGCACAGTTCGTGAGTTGCTGCTTCTCAGGCAAAAGGCAATGACTCTTGATGGAGCTCAGCGGGTTCTCCGGGCTCTCCTGTCCATCTCAGGGCTCTCCTGTCCATCTCCAGACCTCAAAGATAATGGACTCATGGAATGGGTTGGGTTGGAAGAGACCTCAAAGATCAGAGAACCACAGAATGGGTTGTGTTGTGTTGTGTTGGAAGGGACCTCAAAGCCCATCCAGTTCCAAGCCCGTGGGCAGGGCCACCTCCCACAGGATCAGGATGGTCCAAGCAATTGTAGAGACCAGGACAAAGCTGCCACGAGTAAGGCCCCACCCTGCCCAGAGATGGGACCACCAGGAGTTTCTCAGAGGTTTCCAGAGGGGCCATGTTCTCAGGATGAACTTTTAAGCCTTGTTTTCCAAATTAATCTCTTATGACACCTCCTGCCAGGGTCTTCTTCCAGGTTTGGCCCTGCCCTGGTGCCTCCTGGTAGGTGAGAAGCTCCACCTGAGCCACCAACGTGTCCTCTCAGCCCAAAAACCACCCCTGTCCTGGTGGGACCAGCAGGGTGAGGGAGGGGATTGTTCCCCTCTGCTCTGCTCTGGTGGGACCTCACCTGGAGCCCTGGATCCACCTCTGGAGTCCTCAGCACAGGAAGGACCTGGAGCTGGTGGAGTGAGGCCAGAGGAGGCCACGGAGATGATCCGAGGGCTGGAGAATCTCCTGGAGGAGGACAGGGTGTGAGAGTTGGGGTTGTTCAGCCTGGAGAGGAGAAGGATGAGGGCAGACCTTAGAACTTCCAGTATGGAAAGGAGCTCTAGGAAAGCTGGGGAGGGGCTTTTTAGAAGGTCCCGGGGTGATGGGATGAGGGGAAAGGCTTAAAACTGGAAGGGGGAGATTGAGATTGGACATTGGGAAGGAATTCCTCATGGTGAGGGTGGGGAGACCCTGGCCCAGGTTGCCCAGAGAAGCTGTGGCTGCCCCATCCCTGGAGGTGCTCAAGGCCAGGCTGGATGGGGCTTGGAGCCCCCTGATCCAGTGGGAGGTGTCCCTGCCCATGGAACTGGCTTTGAGGTCCCTTCCAACCGAGCCCATTCCATGATCTTTAATATCCCTTCCAACCCAAACCATTCCATGATTCTTTGGTTTTTAAGGTCCCTTCCAACCCATTCCATTCTACAATTCCATGATCTTTTAGGTCCCTTCCATCCCATTCCACAATTCCAGGATCTTTACGATCCCTTCCATCCCGTTCCACAATTCTAGGATCTTTACCATCCCTTCCAACCCATCCCATTTCATCATTCCAAAGGCCTCCCTATGGACAGCTTTGCCCCATCCCTTGAACTCTAGACCTGTCCCCCCCACCCTCAGTGGGAAGGATGATTCCTCTTCCCGTGGTGGAAGCGCTCTTGGCGTCGAGGTCGGGAATGATCTGCCCGTCTCTCCATCTCCATTCCCACTGCAAATCCATCCCGGCAGAGCCTGGAGCTGAAGAAAAAAAAACTGAAGTGAAGAGCTGAGCGCTCGGAGCGAGAAATCTGCTTTCCAGGATGATCCATTTTCTGTGACAAGTTAAATGTTGCGTGTGGGAGCAGATGGCACCGGGAACACCGCCGGCACCGCCACGGAGCCCGGGAAATCGGCCCAATTAAGGCTTTTGCCGCCGACTTCCCGTAGGATTTGCTGCTCCTGCCTTCCCTTTTGGGTGAGGTCGCCTTGGAATTGTGGAGGTGGGACTTCCAAATCGACTCCCTAAGGTTCTTGGACCCCGTCGTGGAATGGGTTGGTTTGGAAGGGATTGTAAAGATGATGGAATCATGGAATGGTTTGGGTTGGAAGGGAAATGTATCCCAATTAAGGGTTTCGCCGCCGACTTCCCATTGGATTTGTTACTCCTGCCTTCCCTTCTGGGTGAGGTCGGCTTGGAATTGTGGAGGTGGGGCTTCCAAATCAACTCCCTGAGGTTCTCAGGCCCCGTCGTGGAATGGGTTGGGTTGGAAGGGGTCGTAAAGATGATGGAATTATGGAATGGGTTGGGTTGAAAGGTGTTGTGAAGTTCATGGAATTATGGAATGGTTTGAGTTGGAAGGGATCTTAAAGAACATGGAATTATTTAATGGTTTGGTTGGAAGGGACCTTAAGGACTGTAAAATTATGGTTTGTGTTGGAAGGGACCTGAAAGAATGTGGAATTATGGAGTGGTTTGGGTTGGAAGGGACATAAAGAACATGGAATTATGGAACGGTTTGAGGTGGAAGAGACCTGAAAGAACATGGAATTATGGAATGGTTTAGGTTGGAAGGGATCTTAGAGATCGCAGAATAATGGAAGGGGTTGGGTTGAAAGGGACCTGAAAGATCATGGAATCCTGGAATGGTTTGGTTTGGAAGGGATCTCGAAGAACATGGAATTATGGAATGGGTTTGGTTGGAAGGGACCTCCAAGCCCATCCAGTTCCACCCCTGCCATGGACAGGGCCACCTGGTGTCCACCTCCAAGACCCTGAGGAGCCTTTAAGGTTCCTTCAACTCATTCCATAGGATTCCTTCAGCCGGCGTTGGAAGAAACAGTTGGGTTTGCTTCGAGATCTGATTTAATTAGGGAAGTTGATTAATCAGGTCCTAATTAGCTCCTGTTATTAACATTAAGCTCATTATGGTCATTATCATGAGCGGTGGTTGCACAGTTCCAGGGCTGGAGATCCCTCCGTGTCCTCCAAGGAAAAGAGGCCGCGGAGGGTGGGATGAAGTCGTTGGCGCTGGAGGAGGCCCCGTGGATCCTCAGTGTCCAACTGTGGTGTCATGGGATGGAGGGATGGTCTTGACCATCATCTGGTGGAGGTTGGTGGGACAAGTCAAGGGCTAAGGTGCTGCTTAATATAAGCCTGGTGGGACATGGGCTGTAGAAGACACGTAGATTGGAGCCCCCTGATGTGTCCCTGCTCATGGCAGGAGGGTTGGAACTGGATGGGCTTTGAGGTCACTTCCAACCCAACCCATTCCATGATCCTGTGAAGCTCAGATGCTGAACGCAGAGCATCAGATCCTTGGTTCAGGTTTGGGTCCCTCACTCCAAGAAGGACCTTGAGGAGCTGGAGAACATCTGGAGAAGGGAACAGAGGTGGGGAAGGGTCTGGAGAACAGGGGTTGTGAGGGACCTGGGGGGGCTTTGGTTTGGAGAAGAGGAGGCTGAGGGGAGACCTCATCACTCTCTGCAAGGAGGTGGTGGTGAGGTGGGTGCTGGGCTCTGCTCCCAAGGGATGGGACGAGAGGAGATGACCTCAGGCTGCACCAGGAGAAGTTCAGATTGGATGTTGGGACAAAAGTCTTCGTGGAAAGGGTGGTGAAGGCCTGGCAGAGGCTGCCCAGGGTGGTGGTAGAGTCTTTGAGGTTGCCCAGATAGGCCGTAGATGTCCCATTCCTGGAGGGTGTCAAAGGTCAGGTTGGATGGGGCTTGGAGCCCCCTGATCCAGTGGGAGGTGTCCCTGCCCCTGGAACTGGATGGATTTGGAGGTCCCTTCCAAGCCAAAGCATTCCATGATTCTACGATGAAGGTCAAGGCCAGGTTGGATGGGGCTTGGAGCTCCCTGATGCAGTGGGAGGTGGCCCTGTCCCTGGAACTGGATGGGCTTGGAGGTCCCTTCCAACCCAACCATCCCATCATTCCATGATTTTCACCCGTGCCAAGTCCTAAGGTTAGAGCCCCTGGTTTTGTGCCCCCTCCCAAGTTCTTCCCCATACTTTCAGAGGTCGCCATTGTCTACTGAGCTGAGGGTCTACGGAAAGGGAGGAATTCTGGGGTGAGGAACAAATTTTGGGGTTGGGAACAAAGACCATGGCGCGACGTCCGGTCCCGGAGGTCAACAGAAACCTGAAGGTGACTCTTGAGAAGGTTTTATTCCCATTCCCAGGTGTCTTTTCCCCTCTTTTAATTTTGAGCCCCTTGGGTTCCACCAAAGCTCTTCGAGGAGGGTTTTGAAAGCCATGGAGAAGGTTCCTCCACGCCCAACGCTCTCCTCCTGCCTCTGGTGGAGGAGCCTGGGGACTGTTGGCAGCACCGCCGCCGTTGTCCCGGTGCCAAGGAGGCGCCGCAGCGGCTGCCGTGGCCACTCCCAATCTGCGGCATTGGATGGCCCCAGCGTTCCTCAACCTCTTCCCATCCCTGTTCCAAGGCCCCGAATTGCGAAAGATTTGCGTCAAAAATCCCCCCTTTTTTTGGCCATTTTTGGTTTGGTTGGTTTTTTTTTTTGTGCGGCGCTCAGCTCGAGGAGGGAATTTGAGCAGAAAATTGGGAGTGAGGCTGGAGTTAATTGGGAAGCAAAGGCAGCGCTGGCGAGAACCGCATCGGGATTGCCAGGAAAAATCAAAATATGGGGGAATCAGGATTTTATCCCTTTTTCACCCAGTTTGGGGATTTAGTCTTAATTAAAGAGGAATATTCCCAGCTTAAGAATCACCCAGAATCTCTATAATTGTATTTTTTAACCATTTTTTGGCTTTTTTTTCCCCTTTTTTGGGGGGTTATTCTTGACTAAAGAGGAAAACTCCAAGCTTAAGAATCGCCCAAAATCACTATAAATGTGTTTTTAACCATTTTTTGGCTTTTTTTCCCTTTTTCAGGTTTTATTCTTAACAAAAGAGGAATATTCCCACCTTAAGAATCGCCCAAAATCTATAGAAATGTATTTTTAACCATTTTTGGCCTTTTTTGCCCATTTTAGGCTTTATTCATGTCTAAATAGGAATGTTCCAAGTTTAAGAATCACACAAAATAGCGATAAATGTATTTTTTAACCTTTTTTTGCTTTTTTTTACCCTTTTTTGGGGTTTGTTCTTAATTAAAGAGGAAAATTCTGAGCTTAAGAATCGCCCAAAATCTCTATAAATGTATTTTTCACCATTTTTGGACTCTTTTTGCCCATTTTGAAGGTTTATTCGTAACTAAAGAGGAATATTCCCAGCTTAAGAATCACCCAAAATCTCTATAATTGTATTTTTAAGCCATTTTTTGACTTTTTCACCCATTTTCGGGGTTTATTCTTGACTAAAGAGGAAAATTCTGACCTTAAGAATCACCCAAAATCTCTATAAATGTAGTTTTTAATCATTTATTGACTTTTTTGCCCATTTTTGGGCTATATTTTTAATTAAAGAGGAATATTCCAAGCTTAAGCATCGCCCAAAATCTATACAAATATAGGTTTTAACCATTTCTTGTCTTTTTCACCCATTTGAGGGGTTTATTTTTAACAAAAGAGGAATATTCCGGCCTTAAGAATTGCCCCAAACCGCGATAAATGTATTTTTTCACCATTTTTTGGCTTTGTTTTTCCCAATTTGGGGTTTATTCTTAACAAAAGAGGAATATTCCCAGCTTAAGAATCACCCCAAATCTTTAGAAACGTAGATTTTAACCATTTCTTGGCTTTTTCACCCATTTTGAGGATTTATTCATAACAAAAGAGGAATATTCCCAGCTTAAGAATCGCCCAAAATCTCTATAATTGTATTTTTTAACCATTTTTTGCCTTTCCCCACCCATTTTGAGGGTTAATTCTTAATTAAAGAGGAAAATTCAGAGCTTAAGAATCACCCAAAATCTCTATAAATGTATTTTTAACCATTTTTTTACTTTTTCACCCATTTGGGGGGTTTATTCTTAGTTAAAGAGGAATATTCCGGCTTCACAATAACCCAAATTACAATAAAGTGACAAATGTGACCATTTAATCATTAATTGATAGCAAAAAGATATATATATATGTTTTTTTAACCAATTTTTGACTTTTTCATCCCTTTTTGGTGCTTATTTTTGATTAAAGGGGCAGATTCCAAGCTTAATGATAACTTAAAATGTAATAAATTTACAAACACAATGATTTCATAATTATTTGAAGGCAAAAAATGTAAATATGTGTATTTTTTAAACAATTTCGGACTTTTTCACCCAGTTTTGGTGCGTATTTGTAATAAAAGGGGCAAATTCCAAGCTCAATGATAACCTAAATTATTAAAAAGTGACAAATGTGACAATTTCATCATTAATTGATAGCAAAAATATAAATATATGTAATTTTTAAACATTTTTGCCTTTTTCACCCATTTTTTGGTGTTAATTTGTAATCAGAGGCAAATTCCAAGCTTAACGATACCCCAAAAACGATATAAATCTATTTTTTAATGATTTTAGGGGCATTTTTATCCATTTTTGGAGTTTATTCTTAATTAAAAGAGGCAGATTCTGAGCTTAACAGTAACCTCAAATATAAAAAAGTTACAAATTTGATCATTTCTTCATTAATTTCTACCAAAAATATAAATATGTGTATTTTTAAACCATTTTTATCACCTTTTTATCCATTTTGGGGGTTTATTCTTAATTAAAGAGGACTATTCCAAGCTTAAAGATTGTCCCAAAACCCTATATATGTATTTTTTAACCTTTTTTTTACTTTTTCATCCCTTTTTCGGGATGTTTATTTTTTAATTAAAGGAGGGAGATTTGGAGCTTAACGATAACCTAAAATCTAAAAAAGTGAGGATTGGGACCGTTTCATCATTAATCGATGGCAAAAAGAGAAATATTGGTGGATTTTTAACCATTTTTGGACATTTTTAGCCATTTTGGGGGTTTATTCTCAAGCGAAGAGGCTGGAACAGGATGGCCTTGGAGGTCCCTTTCCACCCAACCCATCCCATGGTTCTCTGATCCCTGGAGGTGTCCAAGGCCAGGTTGGATGGGGCTTGGAGCCCTCTGGGCCATTGGGAGGTGGCCCTGCCCATGGAGCTGGATGGGCTTGGAGGTCCCTTCCAACCCAACCCATTCCACGATCATATGACCCTCAAGATCTCTCCACCCCAACCCATTCCATGATCCTACAACCCTTAAGGTCTTCCCACCCCAACCCATTCCATGATCCTGTGACCCTCAAGATCTTCCCACCCCAACCCTCTCCTCCATCCTACGACTCTTCTCCTCCTTCCACCCCAACCCCACCGTTCCCCGTCCCCTCCCACTACATCCAAGTCTTCTCCTCTCTCCCTCACCGCCCCTGTTTTGCTCCCTGTGGACCTTTTCCCGGTGTTGAACACCTCTCCAGGAGCTGAAAGCCCTTTTCCAGGCGGAGCCTCCCTCCTCCTCTCTTCCCACCAAAGCCGAGCTCCCGCTGTTCGCCGCTGTTCACCGCCGCCTTCGCCCCGGGCCTGGCCGAGTGCCCATTGATGTCATGGAAACCCTCGGATCTCTCCAAGTGATTCATGATGGTGCCGTTCTCCTCGTCCTCCTCCTTCTCCTCCTCCACACAAAGGAGAAGAGGAATTTGGAACCCTGACAGCTCCTGATTTGCTGCCGTATTTTTTTTTCTGATCCGGATCAATATTCCCTCCCCGACCGAAACCAAGACGAGGCCACCTGAAGCTGAGCCGGTGGGGAGGACGATGATGGATCCCCCACCTTCCCACCACCTCTGCTTGGTGCCCCTCAATCCCTCCATTCCCTTTGAGATGTGTTCTGGCCCCCCCTTTCCATCCTCATCCTTTTCTTGGTGACCGTCAACCCCTTCTTTCCCTTTGGGACTTCTTCATCCCCCCTTTCCATCCTCATCCTTTTCTTGGTGACCGTCAACCCCTTCTTTCCCTTTGGGACCTCTTCATCCATCCTTTCCATCCTCATCCTTTTCTTGGTGACCATCAAACCCCTTCTTTCCCTCTGGAACTTCTTCAATCCCCCCTTTCTATCCTCATCCTTTTCTTGGTGGCCCTCAACCCTTCTTTCCCTTTGGGACTTCTTCATTCCCCCCTTTCCATCCTCATCCTTTTCTTCTACTTGGTGACCCTCAACCCCTTCTTTCCCTCTGGAGCTTTTTCATCCCCCCTTTCCATCCTCATCCTTTTCTTCTACTTGGTGACCCTCAACCCCTTCTTTCCCTCTGGAGCTTTTTCATCCCCCCTTTCCATCCTCATCCTTTTATTGGTGGCCCTCAACCCCTTCTTTACCTTTGAGACTTCTTCATCCCCCCCCTTTCCATCCTCATCCTTTTCTTGGTGGCCCTCAACCCCTTCTTTCCCTTTGGGACTTCTTCACCCCCCCTTTCCATCCTCATTCTTGTCTTCTACTTGATGGCCCTCAACCCCTTCTTTACCCTTGAGGTTTTTTCACACCCCCCCTTTCCATCCTTCTTCACCCAAAGGCGAAGCCCTGACAGAGGCTCCCAGGGTGGTGGTGGAATCTCCCTCCCTGGAGGTGTTCAAAAGCCGGGTATGTGAGGAGCTCAAGCATCTGGTTTAGTCATGGACAGGGATGGGTGGACTCAATGATCTCAGAGGACTTTCCCAACCAAACCATATGGGGCCTTCAGCACCCTGATCCTGTGGGATGTGGCCCTGCCCATGAAACTGGCTGGGCTTTGAGGTCCCTTCCAACCCAACCCATTCCATGGTTCCATAATCTTTGAGGTCCCTTCCAACCCAACACATTCCATGATTCCACTATCTATGAGGTCCCTTCCAACCCAACCCTTCCCATGATTCCATGATCTTTGAGGTCCCTTCCAACCTAACCCATCCCATGATGCTGGTTGTCCAGGGAGCTGGTGAGGGAGTGGAACAGTGGTGGGACAACCCTCAAGCTGAAGGACAAGCCTGGAGGAGCTCAGTTCATACCTTCACCTGGTGGAATCCCGGTTCCAGGAAGCTTGTGGTGCTTGGAAGAAGCTACCCAGGACAGTGGTGTAGTCTCCATCCCCGGAGGGTGGTGTAGATGTGGCACTTGGGACCATGATTTGGTCAGTACGGTGGGATTGGACTTATGGTTGGACCGGATGAGCTTCGAGGTCTTCTCCATCCTTAACGATTCCCTGATTTTACAGCCCTTGGACATCCTGTAAAGGTCTTGGTTTTTATGGATCTTTCGTCTCCCTTTGGTTTTGCTTCGCAGGTAAAACAGAAAGAGGTTCTTACTCCTCGTACGGAAGAGACTCCAATCTCCAAGGTTGCCACCAGGTAAGCGAAAGCCCTCCGTTGCTCTCTTCCATGACCTTGCCTTCTCCACCTTGGTTCCACCCTCAGCGGCGCCGTCTTCAGCTTGGAAGCTCTTCCTGGAGCTCCTCTGGTGGTGGTGGAGACCAATAGGACTTTGGGTTGACCCTACAGCCACCGTGCCTTGACCCCATTGAGTGTTGTCCCACATGCGCCGTTGGCTTTGGTGGCTCCTTCCCAACGACCCAACTTCAAGAGAAACCTCCATGTGGAGCTCGGGTTGACCCTTGCTTTTGGATGACTTCTACGAGAAATGAGCAGTTCCGAGTCGTCATCTCCAGAAATTCTCATTCTGAGCAACAAACCCACCCCAAATTGCCCGAATTTGTGTTGTTTTCCCGTCAGAAATGGAAATATTTTGTCCCTTCTGGGCCACGTTTGTGAAGAACCTGAGAAACCTGTTGAGTTTTAGGACGTTTGGGGTTTTTTTTAATCATTTAAGGGAGGAAAATGAAAGAATTTGGGTCATTCAAGAGAATGGATTGGAGGGGGTCCCATGGATGGAGGTGGTCCCATGGATTTAGGTGGTCCATGGATGGAGGGGGTCTCATGGATGTCTGGGGTCTTATGGGTGTCTGGGGTCCTGTGGATGGAGGGGCTTCTCTGGATGGTGGATCTTCCGTGGATGGAGAGGCTCCTGTGGATGGAATGGCTTCCATGGATGGATGAGGTCCTGTGGATGGAGGAGCTTCCATGGATGGAAGGGCTTCCATGGATGGATGCAGTCCTGCAGCCTCAAGTTGCATCAGGGGAGGTTTAGACTGGAGACTGGGGTCAAGTCCTTCATGCAAAGGGTTGTCCAGGCCTGGCAGAAGCTTCCCAGGGCAGGGGTGGAGCCTCCATCCCTGGAGGTGGAGCTTTGGGCCAAGGTTTAGCAGGCCAGGGAGAGGGGTTGGGTTGGTGGTTGGACTGGATGAGCTGATAAGTCTTCTCTGACCTCGGTGACTAATTGAATTCCAAAGCCAGTCTTGGTGGTGATTCTGGGACTGGTTTAGAAGCTCCTGAAGCTCTGGGCTTTCTGAGGGGTTGACCTTGAGGCAGGAGCTCTTTTGCTCCTCAAGCCCAGCCCAACCCCACCACTAAACCGTGTCTCAAAGGTCCACGTGGTGGTTGGACTTGATGATCTTAAGAGAGCATTTCCAACCCTCCCTGGAGGTGTCCAAGGCCAGGTTGGATGGGGCTTGGAGTCCCCGATCCACTGGGAGGTCTCCCTGCCCTTGGAACGGGATGGTCTTGGAGGTCCCTTCCAACCCAAACCCTTCCATGATTCCATGAGCTGGATGAGCTTTGAGGTCTCTTCCAACACAAACCATTCCATGATTCCATGATGAAGATCCAAGGCCAGCTTGGGTGGAACTCAGAGCTCCCTGATCCAGTGGGGGGAGGCCCTGCCCGTGGATCTGGATGGGTTTGAGGTCTCTTCATGTTTAGTGCCAATGGAGAAGTTCATTAATAGTCTTCTCCAGACCAAATCCCCCCCCGGGTCCCTCACAACCCCGTTCTCCAGCGCCTTCCCAGCTCCGTTCCCTTCTCCAGACGTTCTCCAGCCCCTCCAGGTCCTTCTTGGAGTGAGAGGCCCTGACCCCAGGATTCCAGGTGACTTCTGCTGCCACCCCATGGCTGATCCAAGGCAGGTGCTGGTGGCCTCCTTGGCCACCTGGGCCACCACTGCCTCATCTTCAGCCCCTGTTGACCAACACCCCCAGGGCCTTCCCCTCCAGGGACCTTTCCAGCTGCTTTTCCCCAAGCCTGGAGAGCTCCATGGGTTTGGTGGGACCCAAGTGGAGAACCTGGCAAGAAACTACCCATGGTTTTATAGTCCACCCTGCTGTCCTGTCTTCTCCACAGTGTGGAAGGAGTGATGATCCCCATGGTATGGACGGAGTTGTGGTCTACTTGAACTGGAAGGCACCTCCAAGCCCATCCAGTTCCACCTCCCACTGACTCAGGGGGCTCCAAGCCCCATCCAATCTGGCCTTGAACACCTCCAGGAATGGGATCTGGGGGTTCTAGTTGACCTCTAGTTAGAATCATGGACCCATGGAATGGATTGGGTTGGAAGTGACCTCCAGGCCCATCCAGATCCATGGGCAAGGCCACCTCCCACTGGCTGAGGTTGCTCCAAGCCCCACCCAACCTGGCCTTGAAACCTGGTGTGGAAGATCAAGCGTTTTCCCTAAATCCTTCCTTTTTTCCCCCATTCTGACGTGTCTTTCTGGTTTCAATCAATCATCTTTAGAAGTTTGAGTCCACAATGCCCAAGCTTGGACAACCTTCGATTGATTTTGATTGATTCCTGGCCCAGCTTTGAAAAGCTCGGGAGAAACCACGATGGGTGTTGAAGTCCCCGTTCTGCTCTTCTGGCAGCGTCAGTGGGGTTGGGTGGCAGCTTCCTACTCTTCCATCCCCACCCAGGAGCTGCTGGAGACACAGATGGAAGTTCCTCCTGCTTGTCAGCTCTCATGGGTCCACCCTGATGTCACAACGATAGATTTGAGGTGGTGGCACCAGGGAGGAGCAGCCCAGAGAGCTTTGGAATTGCAAATGTACCAGAAGAAGACGCCTCTTGTTGGATAATCTGAGTCAGCCGGCCAGGATGGATGAGGCTTCTTCTTGATGGACTTCTTGGAGAGTTGTAGAATCATGGGATGGGTTGGGTTGGAAAGGACCTCAAAGCCCATCCAGTTGTAGAACCGTGGGATGGGTTGGGTTGGAAAGGTCCTCAAAGCCCATCCAGTTGTAGAACCATGGGATGGGTTGGATTGGAAAGGACCTCAAAGCCTTGGTCCCCATCTTCTTCCCTGGGTGCAAGCTTCAGGGATGGGATCCATGCTTGGAGTTCCTGATGGGATCCAGATGGGATGTGGATGGGATCCAGATAGGGATCTGGGTGGGGTCCAGCAGGGGTCCCAATGAGATCTGGATGGGGTGCAGATGGGATCCAAATTAGATCCAGATGGGATCTGGATGGGATTCAGGGTGGAATCTGGATGGAATCTGAATGGGATGGACATGGGATCCAGATGGGAGCTGGACAGGATCGGGATGGGATCCAGAGAGGATGGAGGTGGCATCCAGGTGGGATTTGGATGGGATCCAGATGAGATCCTGATGGGATCTGGATGGGGATCTGGATGGAATCTGTTTGAGGTCCGGATGGACATCTGGATGGGAACCAGATGAGGTCCTGATGGGATCTGGATGGGGATGTGGATGAAATCCTGATGGGATCCAGATGGGACCCAGGTGGGGATCTGGATGGGATCAGGGCTCTACCAGCCAAGGATCTAGAGGGGCGCTGGGTGGTGCAGCTGGTGGGCAGGAGAAGTGTCCCATGGCTCCCGTGGCCTTCAAGATCCGTGCATGCTCCAAACCGTTCGGCCAACACCGTCTCCTCTCCTCCACGGGGTCTCTTTGTGTGATGGGAGCACTGGCGGCCCCTGGAGGGTCTTCTCCAGCCAGTGGCTCTTGTCAACTCGCCGATGTATGGATGAGGTTGAAGGGCTTTAGCAGCTCTGTCTTCGTGTCCAAATGGATACGAGACCAACGCGTGGGTCGGGGAGTGTGTGTGGAAAGGCGAGAGGACCTCAGGACGAGGGGGGACAGCTTGAAGTTGGAAGGGGGAGGATTGAGGTTGGACATCAGGAAGGAATTCTTCATGACAAGGGAGGGGAGGCCCAGGTTGCCCAGAGAAGTGGTGGCTGCTCCATCCCTGGAGGTGTTCAGGGCCACGTTGGATGGGGCTTGGAGGAACCTGATCCAGTGGGAGGTGTCCCTGGCCAAGAATCTGGGATGGGCTTTGACGTCCCTTCTAACCCAACCTATTCCATGATCTTTAAGATCCCCTTCAAACCCATTCCCTGATTCTCTGACCCCTGGAGGTGTCCCAAGGCCAGGTTGGATGGGGCTCGGAGGCCCCATATCCAGTGGAAGGTGGCTCTGTCCATGGAACAGGTTGGGCTTTGAGGTCCCTTCCAATTGAACCCATTCCGTTATTCCATGAACTTTAAGGTGCCTTCCAACAACTTCCTTGACTCTGTGACCCCTGGAGGTGCTCAAGACCAGGCTGGATGGGGCTCGGAGCCCCCTGATGCAGTGGAAGGTGGCCCTGTCCATGGAACCGGCTGGGTTTTGAGGACCCTTCCAGTTCAATCCATTCCATCATTCCATGACCTTTAAGGTGCCTTCCAGCCTGTTCCTTGACTCCATGACCCTTGGAGGCGTCCAAAGCCAGGTTGGATGGGGCTCGGAGCCCCCGGATCCATTGTGAGGTGGCCCTGTCCGTAGTACTGGATGGACCTGGAGGTCCCTTCCAACCCAACCCATTCCGTGATCCCTGGAGGTCCTCAAGGCCAGGTTGGATGGGGCTCTGAGCCCCTGATCCAGTGGGAGTTGGCCCTGTCCATGGTACTGGATGAGCTTGGAGGTCCCTTCCCACACATCCCGTAATTCCCTGGATTTTTGCGGACAATATCTGCTCCGAGTGGGTTTTCCTCCTTTTTGCTGCTGATGCAATCGAGCTGCGATGTTTTTTTCCCTCCCGGTGCAGGTGTTGTTTATTAAAAGCAGCTTCGTCAGCGCAGGTGTCGTTCCCCACGAAGCTCCACGCGACGCCACGACTCAAAAAAAGGGCCTTTTTGAGCCGGGGAAAAGCCAACACCGAGAAAACCAACCCCAGCCGTGCCCCCTTGGCCATCGAAAAGGGCAAGAAAAAGGACAAATAGGGTGTTTCCCGACTCAAAAGTGGCTGTTTTTTGAAATCACTGAGTAAGGAGGGTTGGATTTGGGGCCTGTTCTCCTTTTTTTGGGTTCATATTCTATTTTGTTGGATTCAGATTCTGTTTTTTTAGGGTTCATACCCTGTTTTTATTAAGTCCGCGTGTCAGGATGGCTGAATTTGGGTTCATATTCTCTTGTTTTGAGTTCATAATCTCTTTTTTGGGTTCATATTCTGTTTTTTTTGATTCATACTCCGTTTTCATTAAGTTGATTCATAGGAATGGCTGAATGTGGGTTCATATTCTCTTGTTTTGGTTCATATTCTCTTTTTTTGGTTCATACTCTGTTTATATTAGGTCCACACATCAAGATGGCTGAATTTAGGTTCATATTCTCTTTTTTTGGGTTCATATTCTGGTTTTTTTTTTGGATTCATATTCTGTTTTATTAAGCCAACACATAAGGATGGCTGAATTTGGGATCATATTCTCTTTTTTGGGTTCATATTCTCTTTTTTGGGCTCGTATTCTGTTTTTTTTTGTGTTCACACTCTGTTTTTATTAAGTTGATTCGTAAGAATGGCTGAATTTTGGTTCATATTCTCTTTTTTTGGGTTCATATTCTCTTTATTTGGGTTCATACTCTTTTTATTAAGTCCATGTGTTAGGATGGCTGAATTTGAGTTCATATTCCGTTTTTTGAGGTTCTTATTCTCTTAATTGAAGTCAATGAGTAAAAATGGTTAAATTTGTGTCATATTCTCTGTTTTTGAAGTCAACGAGCAATTTGGGGTCATATTCTCTCTTTTTGGGGTTCATGTTCTCTTTTTTTGAAGTCAACACATAAGAATGGTTGAATTAAGGTTCATATTCTCTCTTTTTGGGGTTCATATTCTCTTTTGCTGAAGTCAATGAGTAAAGTTGGTTGAATTTGGGTCGTAGTCTCTCTTTTTTTTGAAAGCAACGTGCAAGAATGGTTAAATTTGAGTCATATTCTCTGTTTTTGAAGTCACTGAGCAAGGATGGTGGAATTTGGGTTCAGATTCTCTTTTCGTGGGTTCATAGTTTCTTTTTTGAAACCAACAAGCAAGGATGGTTGAATTTGAGTCATATTCTCTCTTTTTTTCTGAATCAACGAGAAAGGATGGTTGAATTTGGCTCACATTCTCTTTTTTTTGAAGTCGATGACTCAGAATGATTGAATTTGGGTTCAGATTCTCTTTTTTGGGTTCATACTCTGTTTTTATTAAGTCAAAGTGTTAAGGATGGCTGAATTTGGGTTCATATTCTCTTGTTTTGGGTTCATACTCTTTTTTTTAAGACAACTTGTAACGATGGCTGAATTTAGGTTCATATTCTGTTTTTTTGGGTTCATGTTCTGTTTTTATTAAGTCATCGCATCAGGATGGCTGAATTTGGGTTCATGTTCTTGTTTTTGGGGTTCATACTCTGTTTTTATTAAGTCAGCACGTAACGATGGCTGAATTTGGGTTCATATTCTCTTCTTTTGGGTACATATTCTCTTCTTTTGGGTTCATATTCTGGTTTTGGGGGTTCGTACTCTGTTTTTATTAAGCCAGTGTGTAAGGATGGCTCAGTTTTGGTTCATATTGTCTTCTTTTGCATTCATATTCTTGTTTTGGGGGTTCATAGTCTGTTTTTATTAAGTCAGCTTGTAACGATGGCTGATTTTGGGTTCATATTCTCTTTTTTGGGTTCACATTCTTTATGGGTTCATACTCTTCTTATTAAGTCTACTTGTAACGATGGCTGAATTTGGGATCATATTCTGTTTTTTGGCGTTCATACTCTTTTTATTAAGTCAAGTTGTAACGACAGCTGCATTTGGTTTCATATTCTGTGTTTTGGGGTTCATACTCTGTTCTTATTAAGTCAGCTTGTAACGACGGCTGATTTGGGGTTCATATTCTCTTTTTTGGGTTCACATTCTCTCTTTATGGGTTCATACTCTGTTTTTATTAAGCCAACTTGTAATGACGGCTGCATTTGGGTTCATATTCCCTTTTCCCCCAAAGTCAGCGCGCAAGGCTGCTTCAATTCGAGTCGCATTCTCTCTTTTTTCAAGTCAACAAGTTGAATTTGGCTCGTATTTGACCAACTGCTTTGTTGAGCTATTGAATCCCCCCCAAAAGCCTGTTTTGAAGCCCAAAACAAGGCACCTTTGTTTTAGGTGCTGACTGCCTTGGGAGATTTTGCAGTTCTCAGTGCGTTAAACCCGGAGCGGGGGCAGAGTCATAATTGGCCTATTTAGAGTCTTTTGCATGTGAATGGCGCGTTATCGAAGCATTACTAAGTCTGTTGTGAGTGACATGGTGATTAGAATTTCGATTAGGGCAAACACAGGCTGTACTTTATCAAGTACAGTAATTAGTTCAGTCAGGAAAAGTTGATTACAAGTCACGATAAAGTTCGATTTTGGGGGGGTTCGCTTGAATTTGGGGCTTTTTTTTCCCCCAAGGGGAAGTGGCCCCGTTCGTTCGGCGCCAAGCGCGAGAATTATAACGACTCCTTCCGAAAACCATTGGGTTTTGGGGAGGCGATGGGGGAGTTGGGGGCGAACGGAACTCTACGCGGGCACAGTTGCTCTCCATCGCCTTTGTCTTTCACCATCATCTCAAATTGTCACCATTTTAGCCTAATTTTTCACCATTTTACCCTCAATTTCTCACCATTTTAGCCTTAATTTTTCACCATTTTAGCCTAAATTTCTCACCATTTTAGCCCAAGTTTTTCACCATATTACCCTCAATTTCTGACCATTTTAACCTAAATTTTTCACCATTTTAACCTCAGTTTTTCACCATATTGCCCTTAATTTCTCACCATTTTAACCTAAATTTTTCACCATATTACTCTCCATTTCTCACCATTTTAGCCTCAATTTTTCACCATATTACTCTTAATTTCTCACCACTTTAGCCTGATTTTTTTCACCATTTTAGCCTCACTTTTTCACTATTTTAGCCTACATTTTTCACCATATTACTCTTAATTTCTCACCATTTTAGCCTTAATTTCTCACCATTTTAGCTTTGATTCTTCACCATCCTCTCCTTAACTTCTCACCCTCGTAGTCTTAATTTTTACCATCACAGCCTTAATTATCCCCCATTGTAGTTGTCATTTTTCACCATTCCAGACTCAACTTTTCTCCCTCATCGTCCTAATTTTTCCCTCTCAAACTATGAATTTTTCACCCTCATAGCCTTAATTTTTCACCGTCCCATCCTTAATTTTTTACCATTGTAATCTTAATTTTTCACCATCATAATCTTAATTTTTCACTATTTTAGCCTTAATTATTGCCCCTCATCTTCTTATTTTTCCACCACCGTAGCCTTAATTTTTCACACTCATAGCCCTAATTTTTCACATTCGTAGCCTTAATTATTCCCCTTCATCGTCTTAATTTTTCACCATTATAACCTTAATTATTGCCCCTCATAACCTTAATTTTTCGCCATTATAGCCTTAAGTTTTGCCCCTCGTGGTCTTAATTTTTCACCACTGTAGTCTTAACTTTTCATCATTATCTTAATTATTCACCCTTGTAGCCTTCATTTTTCACCATCGTAGCCTTAATTATTGCCCCATGTAGCCTTCATTTTTCCCCATCATAACCTTAATTATTGCCCTTCATAACCTTAATTTCTCACCATCGTAGTCTTAATTTTTCACCATTACACCCCTAATTTTTCACCATTATGGCCTTATTTTCTTACTATCATAGCCTTAATTTTTCCTTCTGGTAAGTCTTAATTTTTCCCCCTTGTAATCTTAATTTTTCACGCTTGTAATCATAATTTTTCACCATCGTACCCTTAAGTAATTTCCCCCTTAATTTTTCATCTTCATCTTAATTTTTCACCATCCTATCCTTAGTTTTGCCCCGTTGTGGCCTTAACTTTTCACCTTCCTGGTCTTAATTATTCCCCTTCATTTCCCCATTGTAGCCTTAATTTTTCACCACCGTAATCTTAACTTTTCAAAATCGTAACCGTCATTTTTCACCATCGTAGCCTCAATTTTTTTGCACTCATTGCCTCAATTATTCACCTTCGTGCTCTTAATTATTCACCATCCTCGTCTTAATTATTGTGCCTTGTGGCCTTAATTTCTCACCATCTCAGCCTTTATTTTTCACCACCATAGTCTTAACTTTTCACCATCGTAATCTTCATTTTCCATCCTCGTGGCCTCAATTTTCCCCCATTGTGGTCCTACTTTTTGTCCATCACAGTCTTAATTTTTCACCATCGTAGCCTTAATTATTACCCCTCATAGCCTTAATTATTCACTACTGTAGCCTTAATTATTCACCATTGTAGACTTAATTTTTTCACCATCATAATCTTCATTTTTTCACCATTGCAATCTTCATTTTTTCACCCTCGTGGTCCTAATTTTTCACCCTCATGGTCCTAATTTTTCTCCCTCGTGGTCCTAATTTTTCTCCCTCATGGTCCTAATTTTTCACCCTCGTGGTCCTAATTTTTCACCCTTGTGGTCTTAATTTTTCACCCTCATGGTCCTAATTTTTCACCCTCATGATCTGAATTTTTCACCCTCGTGGTCCTAATTTTTCACCCTCGTGGTCTTAGTTTTTCACCCTCGTGGTCTTAATTTTTTGCCCTCATGATCTTAATTTTTCACCCTCGTGGCCTTAATTTTTTGCCCTTGTGGTCTTAATTTTTCACCCTCATGATCTTATTTTTTTTGCCCTCATGGTCCTAATTTTTCACCCTCGTGGTCTTCATTTTTGCCCCATCCTCTGCAGACCTTTTCCCCCTCTCGGCCCCGATGTGGCTCCTCCGTGCCTCGCATTGGGTCTTCTCCTCTCTGGTGCTGGCGCCGTTGTCAAAGCATTGCCTTCGTTAGGCGGCCGCTCGTTAGTCGGGGTGGAAAAATGCCGATATTGAAAATCTGTCGTCGCCGTCGCGACGGCTGCCAGGAGACAATGGCGTTAATTGTCGCGGGCTTTGTGTCCCTGGGAGCATCGCAAACGATGTTGGTAATGTCTCCTTTGGCTCCCCTTTGATGTTCCACTGGGTTCTGCCTCTCCCATCCCCATCTATTCAACTTCTGAACACTTTAATTTCATTTTTGGTTGATTTGCTGCTATATTCGCTCCGTTTAATGCAATTTTTTATCGATTTACTGAATTTTTCGATCTCTTTGATTCAGTTTTTGATTGAATTGCTTTAATATTTGCTCTATTTCATGTACTTTTGGATCTGTTCAATTTACTACTTGATTGATTTAATGTAAATTTTGAACTGTTTAGTTTAAATTTTGGTCTATTTAATGTAATTATTCAGCTATTTAATGTAATTAGTCGTCTATTTAATGTGAATTGTGAACTATTTAATTTTTGATCTGTTTAATGTAATTATTGATCTATTTAATGCATTTCTCAGCTACTTCATTACAGTTTTGATGGATTGCATGTGAAATTTGAACTATTTAATTTGATTTTTTGATTTGTTTAATGTAATTACTGATCCATTCAATGGATTCAATTCAATTCAATTTTTGATCTATTTAGTTTACATTTTGATCTGTTTTTTTTTTAAATTCTGACCTATTTAGTTTAAATTCGGATCTATTTCATTTAAATTCCAATCTATTTTGTTTAAATTCCAATCTATTTAGCTAGAATGTTCATCTATTTCATTGCATTTTTGGTCCATTTAATGTAATTTTTGGACTCTTTAATGTAGATTCTGCTCTATTCAGTTTAAATCTCAGTCTATTTCATTTCATTTTTGATCTGTTTAAGTATTGATCTATTTAACGTAGATTTTGATCTATTTCATTGCATTTTTCATCTATTTAACACACGTTTTGAACTATTTAGTGTAGATTTCGATCTGTTTAGTTTACATTTCGATCTGTTTCACTTCACTATTGGTCTGTTTCGTTTAAATTTTGACCCATTTCAGGGAAATTTTGACCGATGTCACTCAATTTGGATGTTTTTAATTTAAATTTTGATCGATTGCCTTTAAATTTCAGCATTTCAGTTAATTTTCGGTCTCCCTCGTGTAATTTTCGCTCCATTTCGTTTCATTTGGCTCTGTTAACGCCTGGAGCTTTCGTTTTGGCCTTTCACTCCTGGATTTCCAACAGATTTTTTGATGGCACAAATCCGATTGCTTTGATTTGAGGTGAATTTTGCCTCATGCGGGGATGGACACTGAAGCTCTTTGGTGCCCGGTGAACCAACCGCTCTCTCCACAACAGCGTCGCTTCTTCACTTGTGTTATTATGGAGACTTATTATTCCAATTATCAATTTTTCTTAAGTTTTATTAATCAGAGTTTATTTTTCTTAAATTCCAATATTCTTAATATTCATTAGTCTTAATTATTATCATTAATAGGTATTATTCTTCTTAAGTTTCCTTATTTTTACGTTTCACTTTTATTAATTTCCTTATTCTTAGGTTCCATTTTTATTAATTTCATTGTTCTTAGGTTTAGTTTTTATTAATTTCCTTATTCTTCAGTTTTATTCTTCTCAGATTTCATTATTCGTGGGGTTTATTACTCTTAGGCTTTGTTATTCCTAAATCCAGGCACTCAACCAGCGTCTTTGCATGGAATTAACCGAATCGCCCTCAAACGTTGTCACGAAACATCTTCAACCGCCAATAAATAGGCAAAACCCCCTCCTTTCAACCTCTGGAAATCCCGTTTTTCCATCGAATCCCGTCGCGTTCTCCTCCGAAACTGGCGCCCAACGAGCGGTTTTGGTGGTGTCTCCTTTAAAACTCCGCCAGGTTGAGCCGGGGCCTTATTTTTAGGCTCTACCTGACGCCGAGGACGGGTGGCTCCTCGCATGTGCAAACCCTTCTCTTCTCTTCCATCCCTCCAGCAAAGTCTCCTTGGAGGGGACATGGACATCGGCAACCCCGGAACGCTCTCCCCCACCAAGCCTGGCTCCCAGTACTACCAGTATTCCAGCAATAATTCCCGCCGGAGGCCTCTCCACAGCACCTCCATGGGTGAGTGACTTGGGCTTCAACCTTTGCGTTGCCTCCTTTTGACCAGTAATTGGACTTTTGTCCCTTTTTGGCTGATATGGCCTCAAAAAGGGGCTGAGGAGCCAGTGGAACATTGGCTCTTTGTTGTCTCCCAATAAAACTTGGCAAAAGAAGGAGCCCCGGGGCTGGAATTCCAAAGAGGGTTGGGTTTTCCACCTGGGATTTAAGAGGAGTGGTGTGAGCTCAGTGAGCTCGTAGGGCTTTGCCAGAGTGGGGTTGGAGAAGAGGGTGGGGAGGTGGGGTTGGAGATGAACCGGGAACGGCAACCGATGTCTTCTGTTGTTGTTGTTCCAGAAGTTCAAACGAAGAAAGTTCGAAAAGTTCCTCCGGGTTTGCCGTCCTCAGTAAGTGGCGCTCGAGCTCCCTGGGGGTGGACCTGACATCCTTTGGGAAGAAGTGACCTCCTGGAGGGAGGATTGAGCTGCTGGGGGCGGAAATGAGCGACTTGGGGGGGGGGGGGGGAAATGAGCTCCTGGGGGTTGAAATGAGCTTTTGGAGGTAGAATTGAGCTTTTAGGGGTGGAAATGAGCTTTTGGGGGCAGAAATGAGCTCCTGGGAGTAGAATTGAGCTCCTGGAGGTAGAACTCAGCTTCTGAGGGTAGAATTGAGTTCTTAGAAGAAGAAATGAGCTCCTGGAGGAAGAATTGAGCTTCTGGGGGTGGAATTGAGCTTCTGGGGGTAGAAATGAGCTCCTGGAGTTAGAAATGAGCTTTTAGGAGTGGAAATGAGCTTTTGGGGGTAGAAATGAGCTCCTGGGGGTGGAAATGAGCTTTTGGAGGTGGAAATGAGCTTCTAAGAGGTGGAAATGAGCTCCAGGGCTTGTAGGGTGTTTGGAGCTCAAGGTTTGAGGACAAGGTAAGGAGAATTCAACCCAATCTTGGTCCTTGTTCCAACGTGGTGGTGAGGAATCGCCCGGTGGGGATGAGGACACAGGTCCCCCCGTGTGGCGAGGAAGCCCTTCCCCGCGCCACTTGGCTTCGTTGTGGGGTTGATGGAGCTGGAACCTTCCATGTGGTGTCGGGAAGCGAATTTGGGAGCTGGTGCCCGCGGGCAGAACGAGCTTCGTTTTGGTGGGAGAAGGTGGTTGGGTGGAGCCCAGGGGTCAACCAGAGGCATCGCGGGGTGCCGGGCGGTGGCATCTGAGCAGGGTTGTCCACGAAGAACCCATCTAAGGAGGCTTCAAGGTGGGACCCACCTCCACGGGACGCCGTTGGCGGTGTTCGGCCGTCCCAGCTTGGTGGGGGGTTTTGGTGCTTTGGAAAGACCTTTGTTCCGTGATCCGAACAGTCATTGCCTTGGCTTTCCTTTCTTGGGAATCCTTGAGGGTGTTCATGTCCCGCGGGGCAGGAAACGGCTCGGAAATCCCTTCAAATCGGTCAAAAATAGCGATTTGAAAGCCAAACGTGTGACGTTTGGCTAAATTTGGCCCCAAGAGCAGCGAGGTTTTTGGTTTCACTCTTGTTTTTCCTCTCTAAAACCGTATCAGATCCGGTTTCCTCTCGTGATCGATCGAGATTATCGGATTCTTCTCGACCCCAGAAGTCGCTTTGGTCGAGGGTTCTCATGGAATCGGCTCCTGAAACTCATCAGGGGCTGGTTTGGGCCATAAATCCGAGGAAACGGGGCTGTTTGGGAGCTGGGGTAATGTGAAAGTTGGGTTTGGTGTGTTTATTAATTACATATTCATCTATTAATTGATTTTTATTACTTTCATCTATTATTTTAATCTATTTAATCTTAATCTATTATTAGTTTATTGATTTCTTCATTTGAAACTAGTGTTTCTATTAATTTAATCGTAATCAGTTATTAAGTTATCAATTCATTTCTTTATTTGAAAGTTTAATGTCTCTTAATTTCATCATAATCTATTAATTATTAAGATATCAATTAATTTGAAAATTTAGCGTATCTTTAATTTCATCATCTATTCATTTATTTGTTGTTAATTTATTGTTGATTTATTCATTTATTCATTTAAAAGTTTACTGTATCAATTCTATCATAATATATTAATTTATTTCTTATTAATTTAGTGTTAATTTTAGCCACTTATTATTAATTTATTAATAACATTAATTTACGGTGCTAAATACTACTTTGATTTCTACATTTTAAGCTGAAAAACACATCAAGCCCTTAATTTCATTGCGGGGATTATTGTGATTATTAGAATAGCAAAGAAATCCAAATAGAAAATGTCTTTCTAAGGCGTTGAAATACGGAAATTTCTCCGAGCAAAATTTCCATTAAAGTCATAATTGTTTGGGATTTTCATCACAACCCATGAAACCCGACTGGATTCGGGTGGGGTCAGCGTTGACTTCGGTCACAGCAAGGGTTAAATCCCCTCCCATATGGGTTTTGATGCTTCGAGCGGGTTGAATTTCACCAGAAATTGGGGTTTTAAGGGGTTTTTTTTGGGTGGTTTCAGTAGAGTTGGAGGAGCCGCGCGAGGAACCTCTTTGTGATGCCGCCGCCCCTTTTTGTTTCCCCGTTTGCGTTGCATAAATAACCCACAAAACCACCCCAAAATCTGCATTTTTAACGATTTCAGTGATTTCTTTGTAGACAATTGACTGTTTCAGGGCATTTCCGGGGAGATTTTGGCACCGGTGCTATTAAAAAGGGTGGGTTTTGAATGAAAAAGGCTAAAAAAAAACATTAAAAAGTACATTTCTTGAATGAAATGGTATTAAAAAGGGCGTTTTTGAATAAAAAGGCCTAAAAAATACATTGAAAAGTACATTTCTTGAATGAAATGGTATTAAAAAGGGTGTTTTTAGAATGAAAAGGCCTAAAAAATACATTAAAAAGTACATTTCCTGAATGAAAATGTATTTTAAAGGTATTTTTTTAATGGAAAGGTGTGAAAATATATTTAAAAGGGCTTTTTTAATAGAATGGCATAAAAATGCAATAAAAGGGTATTTTTGGAATTAAATGGCATAAAAAATAGCTTTAAAAGGGTTTTTTTAATGTGAAAATACCTTAAAAAGGTATTTTTTGAATGAAATGGCATAAAAATCCCTTTAAAAGGTTTTTTTTAATGTATAAATACCTCAAAAAGATATTTTTTGAATGAAAATGTATAAAAATACATTTAAAAGGGTATTTTTTTGGACAGAAGAGCTTAAAAATATGGTAAAAGATTTTTTTTTAATGGAATGGCATAAAATGACATTTAAAAAGGTATTTTTAGATGGAATGATATAAAAATACCTTAAAAAGGGAATTTTGTTGAATGAAATTGAATAAAAAATACAATTTAAAGGGTATTTTTTAATGGAATGGAATTAAAATACCTTAAAAAGTTATTTTTTGAACGGATTGGCATAAAAATACCTTAAAATGGGTATTTTTTTGAATGAGGTGCTATAAAAAATGCAATTAAATGAGTATTTTAAAACTGGAATTGTATTAAAAGACCTTAAAAAGGTATTTGTTGAATGAAATGGTATTAAAATACCTTAAAAAGGTTTTGGTTTTGACTGAAATTGAAAAAATACATTAAAGATCATTTTTTTTAAACGAAATGGCATAAAAATGCCTTTAAAAGAGTATTTTTTGACTGAAATGGTATGAAAATACCTTAAAAGCTATTTTTTAAATGAAATTGTCTAACAAAATACAATTGAAAGGGTATTTTTTGAAAGGAGTTGTATAAAAATCCCTGGTTTGAATCAACTGGTATAAAAATATATTAAAAATGTATTTTTTTAAAGAAATGCCATAGAAAAGACATTTGAAAAGGGAGTTTTGGAATGAAATTCTATAAAACTACACTTAAAAAAGAGATGTCCAGGAGATCTGCTTGGGGTGGAGATTCCAGGTCTGAGAGTGGAGATTCCCGTTCTGTTGGTGGAGATTCCAGGTCTGGAGGTGGAGATTCCAGTCCTGGTGGTGGAGATTCCAGTTCTGTTGGTGGAGATTCCAGTCCTGGGAGTGGAGATTCCAGTTCTGGGGGTGGAGATTTCAGTCCTGGGGGTGGAGATTCCAATCCTGGTTGTGAAGATTCTAGTTCTGGGGGTGGAGATTCCAGTTCTGGTGGAGATTCCAATCCTGGTTGAGGAGATTCCAGTTCTGGGGGTGGAGATTCCAGTTCTGGTGGAGATTCCAGTCCTGGTGGTGGAGATTCCAGTTATGGTGGTGGAGATTCCGATTCTGGGGATGGAGATTCCAATTTTGGGACTGGGGTGGCTTTGAGGACCAACATCACCGGATGAAACCTTCTTGGCCCAGAATCGACCTTCTCGCAGTCAGGACCAGGAGGGTTAAAACGAGGTGGAATCTTGGAGTTGGGCCAACCCGGAGAAGGCAGGAAGGAGCTGGATTAGGGACAGGGAGTGATTTCCGAGGTCTCGGAGGCCAACAAGGTGAACCTGGACCTTCCTAAAGCTCCGCAGCTTCTTCAGTTACCGGCGTGGCTGCTCCTACTCAGGTGCTGCCCCAGGGTCTCCCCCCCCTCCTGCGCCGGGGCCGTCGCTCTCGTCGTGTCATCGCCTTGACAAGCTCCTCTTCCAGCTGGTGGCCCCGGGGGAAGCCACCTGGCTTCCATCCCTCCTCCACCTTCTGGAGGCACGGAAAGCATCTGAGAGGGAAATGCGAACCTTCGGCGAGCTCCACCGTTGGAGAAGGGTTGAGGTTGGAAAAAGAGCCCTAAGATCGAGGCCGAACGTCGACCCCGACACCACCGTGTCCACCAAACCATGTCCTGAGGACAACAAAGCTCTGCTCTGGGCTGTAAAGGGTAGAAATAAGTTGGGAAAGGTGGCTTTGGAACGGAAAGAAATTGTGGAATGGGGGGGGGGGGGGTTGGAAGGGACCTCAGAGATCTTAAAAGCATGGGATGGTTTGGGTTGGAAAGGATCTCGAAGGTCTTAGAACCATGGGATGGTTTGGGTTGGAAGGGATCTCGAAGGTCTTAGAGGCATGGGATGGTTTGGGTTGAAAGGGACCTCAGAGATCATAGGACCATGGGATTGTTTGTGTTGGAAGGGATCTCAAAGGTCTTAGAACCATGGGATGGTTTGGGTTGAAAGGGATCTGGAAGTTCTTAGAACTATGGGATGGTTTGGAATGGAAGGGATCTCGAAGCCCATCCAGTTCCATGGGCAGAGCCACCACCCACTGGATCAGGGAGCTCCAAGCTCCATCCAACCTGGCCTTGATCTTCCTCGTGGAATCATGGAATGAGTTGGGTTGGAAGGGACCTCAAAGGCCATCCAGATCCAGTCTTTCAGGTTCGATAAGCACCTTCAGGTGAGGGTCTTTTAATCCATTTACTGGATAAGAGAAGGCTCCAAGGAGACCTTAGACCTTCCAGTACCTGAGGGGCCTCCAGGAAAACTGGGGAGGGGCTCTGGATCAGGGAATGGTGGGAGAGGACAAGGAGAAGGGTTTGAAGCTGAAGGAGAGGATATTGAGATGAGATCCTGGGGAGAAATGTTCTCCTGAGATGATGGGGAGGCCCTGGCCCAGGTGGTCCTGAGCAGCTGTGGCTGCTCCACCCTTGGAGGTGTCCAAGGCCAGGTTGGATGAGGTTGGGAGCCCCCTGATCCAGCAGGAGGTGTCCCTGTCTGTGGAACTGCCTGGGCTTGGAGGTCCCTTCCAACCCAGCCCATTCCATGATCCCTGGAGGTCTTCAAGGCCAGGTTGGATGAAGCTTTTCAAGACTCTCCGTGCGTTTTTTGTAGGCCTCGCCCACCCCTTCTGTAGAAATTGCCCAAATTCTGAAAGTTTTAACTCCTTTCACCTCCAAAAATAACCATTTAGGGACCAATCCTGCCTTGTCCCACCCCATCCGTAGTGGAAGTTTGGGATTTCCAGGGTGGCTTTGCTTCAGCTGGAGAACTTCAGGTAGTGCAGGAAGCTCGCAATCTCCACTCTCTGAAGGCTTTGGCCAACAAACCCCAAGAGTTTCTCCACTTCTCACTCCAAGGTCATTATTTCTTTAAGGTCCTTCAAGCCCAACCCATTCCATGATCTCATGGTCTTTACGGTCCCTTCCAACCCAACCCATTCCACAATTCCACGATCTTTAAGGTCCCTTCCAACCCAACCCATCCCACGATTCTCTGATCTTTAAGGTCCCTTCCAACCCCAAACCTACTCCACTATCCTCCTTTCCTCCTCCCCTTACCCTGGAGCCTCTTCCATTCCCACCACCCCTTCCCAAGGCCCTTCCAACCGAGAGAAGCTGCTCCTCCCCTCATTTCTCCTCTCGCTCCTCATTTACAATTCTGATGAGCGCCGGGGAGGGGGTTCTTCTTCTTCTCTTTTTTTCTTTCCCCTTTCTCTTTGGGATTCACAAACGTTGGACTTTTTGACCTCGGAGCATCTGTTCTCCTTTCGTTTTCCCAACCCGATGTTGGCATTCGGGAAGTGTTAACGTCTTTCAGATCTGTTTCCTGCTATTTCGGGCTATTTATGGTCACCTCACAGTGGCTTTTGAGGGGGTAAGGGGAGGGGGGACACACACACATGGTGGTGGTGGCACCGGTGGTGCTGGTGGTTGGGGGGGATGAAGAAACAGCTTTGCTTTCACCATGTGCTTCCTGGGATGCTGAAAAGAACAAATGAGAGTTCGCGCCACGCGAGGAATGCAGAAACGGGGCCCTTGGAGCTCTTCGAAGATGAAGACAGGGATGGTTGAACTCGGGGCTCTCAAAAGGGGTTCCCAACCGAGAGATTCTATGAAATGTTCCCCTCTCAACTCTGCTCCACTCTGGTGGGACCTCACTTGGAGCCCTGGGTCCAGGTGTGGAGTCCTGAGCAAAGGAAGGAGGTGGAGCTGGTGGAGAAACCCCAGAGGAGGCCACGGAGATGATCCAAGGGCTGGAGAACCTCCTGGAGGAGGACAGGGTGGGAGAGTTGGGGTTGTTTAGCCTGGAGAGGAGAAGGGTGTGGGGAGACCTTAGAGCTTCCAGTATGGAAAGGGGCCCCAGGAAAGCTGGGGAGGGGCTCTTGGTCAGGGAGCGGTGGGACAGGACGAGGAGAAGGGGTTGAAGCTGATTGAGATGAGACCTTGGGGAGAAATGTTCTCCTGGGAGGGTGGGGAGGCCCTGGCCCAGGTTGTCCAGAGCAGTTGTGGCTTCCCCATCCCTGGAGGTGTCCAAGGTCAGATTGGATGGGGCTTGGAGTGCCCTGATCCAGCAGGAGGTATCCCTGCCCATGGAACTGGATGGGCTTGGAGGTCCCTTCCAACCCAACCCATTCCATAATTCCAGGATCTTTAAGGTCCCTTCCAACCCAGCCCATCCCACGATTCCAGGACCTTTAAGATCCCTTCCAACCCAACCTATCCCATGATTCCAGGACCTTTAAGATCCCTTCCAACCCAACCCATCTCACGATTCCAGGACCTTTAAGATCCCTTCCAACCCAACCCATCCCACGATTCGAGGACCTTTAAGATCCCTTCCAACCCAACCCATCCCATGATCCTATTTTTGCTGCATTCCCTCCCATCTCCCACCCCTTTCCACTCTTCCTCCTTAACCTTTCCCACCCCCTACAATCCTTTGGGCTTCAAAAAGACCTCAAATCACACCCTTTTTTCCCCCCCTTCCCATTCTTTCGGCTTCCGGGGGGAGATTTTTGGGGCTCAACAGGTTGGCGAAGCTTCCCAGTTCTGCAGGTTTTCCCCCCCAAAAAAGCCTCCCCTCCTCCTCCCTTTTTTTGGGGGGGGAGGGGAGGGAATCTCTTCTAAAAGTTCCATTGGCTCCAAAAAGGAAACCACCAAGCCCAGAAACGACCGAACCAAACCCCAAATTGGAGCCTTCACCATAAGGGCTTCTTTGCATTTTTAATTTAGTAACTAACATATGACTACATTTGCATATTAATGAGTTGCAGATGAAATCATGCATACATAATTGCCTCCTCGCTGTGGTTAATGTTCAGCAACACCCCCCCCCCCCCCCCCCCCGAGCACACTTCGAGGGATGGATTCAGAGGAGCCTCCGGACGACATTCCCGATGCCGCCTCCTTGGAATATCGGGATCTGGCACCTGCTTTTATCAACCTTGTGGAGGGGGAAAAAGGAAGGACGAGGGGGATTTGGGAGTCTTCTCACCCAGGCTTGGCTTTTTCGCCTTCCACTGACTCATTTCGGATTCATAATCATTAATGCATCTCCTAATTATGCAGCATATGGCGGGTTAACCCCTTCCCCACCGCAGCGTCAGGCTTTTTTTGGGCCTCTGCTATTCCAGAGGTGGAACTTGGGGGAAATCCGGAATTTTCAGGGATTTGGGGGCAGTTGGATGAAGGGCTGGAAGTGGAAAGTTTCGTTTTATTGGGTGGTTCCTCAGGGAATCGGGGAATGGGTTGGGTTGGAAGGGACCTCGAAGCCTGTCCGTGGGTTGAAAGGGATCGTAACAATCATAGAATCATGGAATGGGTTGGGTTGAGTTGGAAGGGCCATCAAAGCCCATCCAGTTCCATGGGCAGGGACACCTACCACTGGATCTCAGGGGGCTCAAAGCCCCATCCAACCTGGCCTTGAACACCTCCAGGGATGGGGCAGCCACCACTTCTCTGGGCAACCTGGGCCAGGGCCTCCCCAGCCTCCCAGGACCTGCTGATCGAGGCAATGTTCTCAAAATTGGCTTCTCTGGAAAGGGATGTCCTCTGGTTTATTCTGGTGATCCCAGACCTCTTGTGCCATGGTCCTGGCTTCCAACCTCAGGTGTGGCTCTCACTTTGGTAAAGTCGTGGGTGTTTGGCAGTGGAAGAACAGGAGGACGTGTGATGGTGTCACCAAAAAGTCCCTGCAGAAGGGACAACTCATGTAAAACCTCCTGGAGTCACGTCCATCCAACGTGGTCAGGGGTTTGGTGGGACAGGACTCATCCTGGCACCGTGGGTCACGGTTGGGTTTACAGACAAAGAAACCCTCTTGAGAAGAACCTGAAAGGAGGTTGTGGGGAGCTGTTGGTTTCTTCACCCAAGTTCTGAGTGAGAGGACAAGAGGAAATGGCCCCAGAGTTGCTCCAGGTGAGGTTTAGGTTGGACATCGGGAGACATTCCTTCATGGAAAGGGCTGCCCAGCCCTGGAAGAGGCTGCCCAGGGCAGTGGTGGGGTTCAAGGAACGTGTAGAGGGGGCACTTGAAGACCAGCCATGGTGGGGTTGGGCTGAGGTTGGACCGGATGAGCTGAGAGGGCTTTTCCTATCCTAATGATTCTAGGACCATTGGTGCTCCATGGGTCACCCTGTGGTGCCACCACCCCTCCCAGCTCTACAATCCAGGCTGGAATAACCAACCACGGGGACAACTCCATGGCTGGAACACCTGGTGGAGGGTTTGTCCTCTTCCAGTGGGCGAGAAGCTGGGTTTGATGCTTCCTCCTGGCAGCCGAGCCCGGAACGAAGACGTGGAATGATGGGGTTGACGAGGAGCGCCGGGAGTGGGGAGGATGGAAGCTGGAAGCAGATGTGGCCACATTCGGCTGCTTGAAAGGAGCTTTTGAGAGGTTGGGGCTTTCAGAATCTGATTTATTCATGGAGCAGCTGGATAATGAGATATTTATCCTGCTTTCAGGCTGTGATGTGCAAGGACCTGAATACCAACCTCTTCTGGGGAGGGAGGAGACAGTGGCGGTGCTCAAAATGTAGGGAAAGAAGTCCTCTCCTTCTTTTCCTTCTCCTCCTCCTCCTTTTCCCTCTCCCTATCCCTCTCAATCTCCTTCCCCTCCTCCTCCTCCCTCTCCATCTCCTTCTCCTTCCCGTTCTTCTTCTCCTCCTCCTCCCTCTCCATCCCCTCCTCCCCCTCCTCCTCCTCCTCCTCCTTCTCCTTCTCCTCCTTCTCCTCCTCCTTCTCCTTCTCCTCCTCCTCTTTCTCCTTTCTCCTCCTCCTCCTTCTCCTTCTCCTCCTCCTCCTCCTTCTCCTTCTCCTTCTCCTTCTCCTTCTCCTTCTCCTTCTCCTTCTCCTTCTCCTTCTCCTTCTCCTTCTCCTTCTCCTTCTCCTTCTCCTTCTCCTCCTCCTCCTCCTTCTCCTTCTCCTCCTCCTCATTTTCCTCCTTTTCCTTCTCTTTCTCCTTCTCCTTCTCAACTTTCTCAAACATTTCTTCACCTGCTTCTGGAATTTGCCACCACCTTGCCCTGGTGGCTTCTCTGAGGTGACCAGTTGGTGAGAGGGGAAAATGGGACAGGAGATGACACCAAAGGAATGGGATTCTGACTGCAGGGCCGTGTCCTGTGGTCTCCTACGCTGGAGGGACCTGAATGTGTCCCTCCTTGAGTTGAGTTTGGGGGATGGACTTATCCCATGAGTTGCACCTGATCAGCCTTGGGCTGGTGAGACTTGGAAGATCACAGAGTCATGGAATGGGTTGGGTTGGAAGGGACCTCCAAGCCCATCCAGTTCCATGGGCACGGACACCTCCCACTGGCTCAGGGGGCTCCAAGCCCCACCCAACCTGGCCTTGGACACCTCCAGGGATGGGGCAGCCACCACTGCTCTGGGCAGCCTGGGCCAGGGCCTCTTCATCGTGAAGAATCTCTTCCCAATGTCCAATCTAAAACTCTCTCCTTCCAGTTTTAAGCCGTTCCCCCTCATCCCATCACTCCAGGACCTTGGAAAAAGCCCCTCCTCAGCTTTCCTGGAGCCCCTTCAGGTACTGCAAGATCAAAGGTCCCCCCAGAGCCTTCTCCTCTCTAGGGTGAACACCCCCAACTCTCCCAGCCTGTCCTCCCACAGGAGGTTCTCCAGCCCTTGGATCGTCTCCGTGGCCTCCTCTGGAGTTGCTCCACCAGCTCCAGGTCCTTCATGTGCTGAGGACTCCAGAGGTGGACCCAGGGCTCCAGGTGAGGTCCCACCAGAGCGGAGCAGAGGGGCAGAACCTCCTCCCTCCCCTTGCTGGTCCCACTTTGGAGCAGCCCAGGCTGGGGGTGGCTTTCTGGGCTCTGTTAAATTACTCCTCCTTGACCTTTCTGGTGGCAAACAAAGACCTTTGGGGCAACAGAGCCCAACCCATTGGAGGAGGAGAGCGAGATGGTGGGATTTGGTGGCCCCACCTCGCTCCTCCCCAGCTGCCTCTCGGCGTCTCCTTAAGAAGAAGCTGCGATTGCAGCTTTACTGGCGAAGGGTGGAAGGTGACAGCTCGGGGGGGTGACAGGAGGAAGGTGGGAGGAGCTCCTCACCAACCCAAATGCAGTAGCATGGAGGCTGCAGGAGGTCCAACCCAGATGGTGGGACGAGGGGGGAACGGCTTGAAATTGGAATTGGGAAGGGTTTAGACTGGACGTGGGAAGAAGTTCTTCACGGTGAGGATGGGGAGGATCCACCTCCACGTTCAACTGGCCCAGGTTGCCCAGAGAAGCTGTGGCTGCCCCATCCCTGGAGGTGTCCAAGGCAACATTGGATGGGGCTTGGAGCCCCCTGAACCTGTGGGAGGTGGCCCTGGTCATGGAAGTGGATGGGCTTTGAGGTCCCTTCCAACCCAACCCATTCCATGATTCCACGTTTGCCCAGAGAAGCAGTGGCTGTCCCATCCCTGGAGGTGTTCAGGACCAGGTTGGGTGGGGTGTGGAGCACCCTGATCCCTGCCCATGGAACTGGGTGGGCTTTGAGGTCTCTTCCAAACAAACCCATTCTGTGAGTCTCAATCAGAGAAGTCCCCTTCTACTTGGAGTGGGTCACTCTAGGGATCACCGGGCTCCATCAGCCAAGTGTCCACCTCGAGCTGGAGATGTGTCCTCAGCTGTCCCAACCCCGCAGCCCTGAAGACCAAAGGGTGGTGGTTGGACAATGCCATGGGTGGTCACCTAAGATGGGCTATGCTGGAGGGCAGGGGGATGCAGGAACAGGGGTGGTGGTGACTGGAGATCTACCACGGGTTCCCCTGCTGTCTGCTTCTCCTCAGGTGTCTCCCCTTGGAGGTGGTTGGGTGCTCCTTTTGGGGTGGGGAGCTCCATGGAGATGACTTGAAGGTCCATTCAGTCGAGTTTGGTGGTAAAATCCGTACTTAAAGGTGACGTTTGTTGCAGAACTTGGTGGGAGATGAGTCAGTGGCTTCTGTGAAGAGAGAACCTCCCCGGGGTTGTGGGTTGAAAGCAATTAAGGACTCTCTAATTAATGGTTGTAACAGGTGATCAAAGCACATTGGTGATTTCCCGCCTCCAACATCTGCCTTTGGAGGCGTCGAGGTGGGTACAGCGGCTTGAATCGTAGAGTAAATGTCTATTCCCTGGTCGAGCATCTTCTCCCTTTGTGGTTGAACATCTCCCCTTCTGGTGGGACATCTCCCTTTCTGGTGGAGCATCTTCTCCCTTTCTGGGGGAGCATTTCCCTTTCTAGTGGAACATCTGCCTTTCTGGTGGGACGTCTCCCATTCTGGTGGAGCATCTTCTTGATTTCTAGCCGAGCATCTTCTCCCTTTGTGGTGGAGCATCTCCCTTTCTGGTGCAACATCTCCCTTCCTGGTGGAGCATCTCCCTTTCTAGCAGAAGGTTTTGTCACCCGTTGAGCTGCCACCGTCACGACCTTTTGGCCCTCCTGTACGTTCCATGGAGGTTGGTTGGAAGGTCACCAACAGCAGCTACTGCCCTTGCCGACCCGTTCTAACGAGCCAAACCCTCCCTCAGACCAGGAGAAGGCAATGAGATGCTTGATCACAAGTTGTGTTTCCCCCCCCAGCCCCAGCCTCTGGGGACATCCTGAAGGAAGGCCAAACGAGTGAGCGTGAGCTCCTCCTTTCCTCTTAGATTTCCCACCCTGGCCAAGTCCTGCCCTGGATTGGGGATGGGGAGAAGGTTCCCACTGAGCTGGGCTTTGGGTTCCTGGTGGACATGGCTGGGGAGAACGTTCCCACTCACCTGGGCTTTGGTTTCGTGGTGGACGTGGCTGGGGAGAACGTTCCCGCTCACCTGGGCTTTGAGTTCATGGTGGACGTGGCTGGGGAGAACATTTCCGCTCAAGTGGGCTTTGGGTTTGTGGTGGATGTGGAGAATGTTCCCACTCAGGTGGGCTTTGGGTTCCTGGTGGACATGGTCAGGGAGAACATTCCCACTGAACTGGGCTTTGGGTTCGTGGTGGACATGGCCGGGGAGAACGTTCCTGCTCAGGTGGGCTTTGGGTTTGCGGTGGATGTGGAGAACGTTCCCGCTGAGCCGGTCTTTGGGTTCGCGGTGGCCATGGCCTCGAGGCCGTCGCTCGCTGCGGGTGGTGGAGGGGCTCGGGGAGCCCTTCCCGGGGGTGGCAGCGGGAGTCGGCCGAGCGCCGAGGCGGAGGAAGCCCCTCCTCGTCCCTGGGGGGGTGGTGGCGGTGTCCGGAGCGGGGAAGCGGCCCCGGCGTGGGGAGCGGGGGGGGGGGGGGGGGGGGCGCGGGCGGCCGCGCACAATGCTGGGGGCGCGCCAGAGGCACGGGCAGATGGCGGAGCTCCGCCGGCAGCCGCAGGGGCGCTGCTGCCCCACGGCTCCGAGGGACGCCCAGGGGGCTCCGCGGGAGAACCGCGGGGAGGGGACGGGAAAGGGGAAAAGGGGCAGGAGGGGAAAAGGGAAAAAGAAAGAAAGGGGAAAAGGAATAAAAGGGAAAAAAGGAATAAAAGGGGAAAAGGAATAAATGGAAAGAAATAAAATGGAAAAAAGAAATAAAAAGTGAAAAAATGGGAAAAAGAAAAGAAAAAAGAAATGAAAAAAGAAATAAAAAGAAAAAATAAAATGGAAGAAGAAATTAAAGAAAAAGTAGAATGGAAAAAAGAAAAAATGGAAAAAAGAAATAAAATGGAAAAAGAAGTAAAATGAAAAAAATAAAATGGAAAAAGAAATAAAATGGAAAAAATCAAATGAAAAAAGAAATAATATGAAAAGAAGGAAAAAGGAAAAAATTAAAAGAAATAAGGGAAAAAGAGAAAATTAAAAAGTAAAACATAAGAAAAGAGGAAAAAAAGAAATAAGAAAAAAGAAATAAGAAATAAGAAAAAAGGAAAAACATGAAAAAAATAAGAAACAAGACAAAGAAAAAATGAAAAGGAAGAAATAAGAAAAAGGGAAAAATAATAAATTGAAAAAATAAGAAAAAAAGGAAAAGGTAAATTGAAAAACTAAAAGAAGAAATTAAAAAAGGAAGAAAAAAATAAAAAGAAAAAATAAGAAAAAAGAGAAATAAGATAAAAGATAAAAGGGGAAAAATAAGAAAAAGGGAGAAAGGGAAAAAGGAAAAAAGAAAAAGGGGCAAAAAAGGGGAAGAAAAAATGGAGAGAGGAATGGAAAATAAGAAAAAAGGAGGGGAAGGAAAAATGGGGAAAGAGAGAAGGAAATTAAGAAAAAATTGGGGAAGGAAAAAAGGGAAGAAAAGATGGGGGAAAGGAAGGAAAATAAGGGGGGGGAAGGAAAAAGGGGGAAGAAAAAATGGGGAAAAGCAAAGAAAAATGGGGGAAAAGGGGGAAGAAAAGATGGGGAAAGGAAGGAAAATAAGGGGGGGAAGGAAAAAGGGGGAAGAAAAAATGGGGAAAACCGAAGAAAAATGGGGGAAAAGGGGGAAGAAAAAGGGAAGAAAGGAAAAAAGAAAAAGGGGCAGAAAACGGGGAAGAAAAAGGAAAAAAGGGGGAAAGGGAAAAAAGGGAAGAAAAAGGTGAAGGTAAAATGAGGGGAAAGGGAAGAAAAAAGGGAAAAATGGAAGAAAATAGTGAAGGAATACTGGGAAAATGAAAGAAAAATGGTAGAAAAGAGGGAATAAATGAAAGGAAAATATAGAAATAAAGGGTGAGAATGAAAAAGGGAAAAAGTAAAGGGGGTAATGAAATAAAAAAGGAAGAAATAAAGGGAAAATTGAAAGAAAATAGGGAAGAGAGAAAGAAAAATGTAAAAAAAGGAAGAAGGGGAAGGGGACAAAGGAAGGTGGGAAGAGAAGAGAAAAGGGAAGAGGGAAAAGAGAAAAAGGGGGGAAGGGAAAAGGATGAAAAGGGGAAAGAAGGAAAAAGGAGGGAAGAGGGAAAAGGGAAAGAAAAAAGGGAAAAGGAGGCAAGAAAAGGGGAGAAAAAAGAAAAGGGGGAAAAAGAGGGGGAAGGGAAGAATAAAGGGGGAGGAGGAAAAGAGGAAGAAAAAGGGAAGAGGAAAAGGGAAAGAAAAAGTGGAAAAAGAGGGAGGAAAAGGGAAGAAAAAAGGGGAAGGAAAAAAAGGAGGAAAAAGGAAGAAAAAGGGGGAAGAGAAAAAAGGAAAGAAGGGGAGGGAAGGGGAGAAAAAGGGAAGAATAAAGGGGGGACGAAGAGGGAAAAAGGGAAGAAAGGGGGGAAAAGAGGGAAAAATGGAAGGGGGAAGTGATGAAAAAGGGGGGAAGAGGGAAATAAAGGAAGAAAAAGGAAGGGAAAAAGGAAAAAATAGAAAAGGGGGGAAGGGAAGAAAAAAATAAAAGGGAGAAAAGGGGAAGGGGGGAAGAAAAAAGGGGGAAAATGGGAAGAAGGAAGAGAAAGGGAAGAAAAAAGAAAAGGGAGAAAAGAGGGAAAAAAAGGAAGGAAAACGGGGAAGAGAAGAAAAAAGGAGAAAAAGGGGAAGGAAAAGGGAAGAAAAAGGGGGGAAAGAAGGAGAAAGGGGAAAAAGGGAAGAAAAAAGGGGGAAAGAGGGAGGAGAAAGGGAAGAAAAAAGTGGGAAAAGAGGGAGAAGGGGGAAGGAAAGAAGGGGAAAATTGAAGAAAAAAGCTAATTTTTCTTTAGAAAAAATAACAGGAAGTAAAAAGAGAAAAAAGAGAAGGAAAAAGCTATTCTTTTCTTTATAAAATAAAGAAATGAAAGGGAAAAAAGGGAAAGAAAAATGAAGAAAAAAGAAAAAAAAGGGAAAGAGAAAAAAGAGAAAAAAATGGGAAGGAGAAAAAAGAGAAAAAAGGGAAGAAAAAAGCTATTTTTTCCTTAAAAAAAAAGATAAAACCAAAAGGGAAAAAATAGGAAAGAGGAAAAAAGAAAGAGGAAAAATAAAGAAGAAAAAAGCTATTTTTTCTTCAAAAAATAAAGGAAAAAAGAAAGGAAAAAAGAAAGGAAAAAAGGAAAGGGAACGAGGAAAAAATGCAAGAAAAAAGAGAATTTTTCTTTAAAAATAAAGAAGAAAAACGAAAGAAAAAAGGGAAGGGGAAAAAAGAAAAAAGAGACTTTTTAAAAAAATAAAGCAAATCTGAAGGAAAATAAAACAAGGGGGGAAGAGAAAAAAGTGAAGAAAAAACGCAAAGTTTTCTTTAAAAAAATAAAGCAAAAAAGAAAGGAAAAAAGGGAAAGAGGAAAAAAGGGGAAAAAAGGGAAGGTGAGGAAGGGAAAGAGAAAAAGGGGAAAGGGAAAAAAGGGGATAGAGGGGGAAAGGGAAAGGGGGGAAAGGGAAAGGGGGGAAAGAGAAAGAGGGAAAAAGGGGAAGGGGGGAAGGGGGGAAGGGGGAAAAAGGGAAAGAGGAGGGAAGGGAAAGGGAAAAAGGGAAAGAGAATAAAGGGAAAGTAAAAAAGGAAAGAGAAAAAAGGAAGAGGGGGAAAAGTGAAAGAGAAAAAAGGGAAAGAGTGGAAAAAAGGGAAAGAGTGGAAAAAGGGGGGAAAAGGGAAAGGGGAGGAAAAGGGAAAGAGGGAAAAAGGGAAAGAAGGAAAAAAGGGAAAGAGAAAAAAGGGGAAAGAGGGGAAAAAAGGGAAAATGAAAAAAAAGGATAGAGGGAAAAAAAGGGAAAGAGTGAAAAAAAAGGGCAAAAAGAGGCGGAGGTGGGGGGAGGAGGGGGCGCGCGCAGCCCCCGCCCCCGCGCGGCGCGCGCCAGGCGCTCCCTCATTTGCATGTGGCGCGCGCCGGGGCGGAGGCGGAGGCCGGCGGCCGGAGAGGAGTTGGCGGGGGCCGAAGCCGGGAGCACCATGTACTGCGCCTACAGCATCGCCAACCCCCTCATGTACTACTACAACGGCAAAGCGGTGAGGGGGGGGGGGGAACCGCGGGGTGAGGGGACCCCGACACCGGGCAGGGTGGTGCGGGGGGGGGGGGGGTGTCTGGACACGCTTCGAAGTGGTTCCAACCCGGTTTGAGACTTTCCGAAGCCGCTTTGTAGACCGTTTCGAACCCCGTTTGAGTCTTTCTGAACCCCGTTTGAGTCTTTCTGAACCCCGTTTGAGTCTTTCTGAACCCCGTGTTTTACTGTTTTGGACCCGTTTTTTTTGCGGTTTGGATCCATTTTTAGCCTTTCTGAACCCATTTTTAGTGTTTCGGACCCGCTTTGTACTGGTTTGAACCCATTTTTACTGTTTTGGACCCACTTTGTGCTGGTTTGAACCCCTTTTTAGTGTTTTGGACCCGCTTTGTGCTGGTTTGAACCCCTTTTTAGTGTTTTGGACCCACTTTGTACTGATTTGGACCCATTTTTAGTGTCTTGGACCCACTTTGTACTGGTTTGGATCCATTTTTAGTGTTTTGGACCCGTTTTGTACTGGTTTGAACCCTTTTTTTACTGCTTCAGACCCAGATTTTAGTGTTTTGGACCCACTTTGTACTGCATTGAACCCATTTTTTACTGCTTCAGACCCATTTTTTACTGGTTTGGACCCAGTTTGGAGTGGTTCTAACCTACTTTGTAGTGCTTTGAGACAATTTTGTAGCGTTCGGAACCCATTTTTAGTGGTTTAGACCCATTTTGTAGTGGTTCTAACCCAGTTTGTAGTGGTTTGAAGCCACTTTGTAGTTGTTCAAACCGATTTTTAGGCTTTCCAAACCCGCTTTGTAGTGTTTTGACCCATTTTTAGTTTCTCTGAACTGTTTTGGTAGTGTTTTGGACCCATTTTGAGTCTTTCTGAAGCCATTTGGTGAGGTTTTGAAGCCATATTTTACTGGTTTTCGGCCCATTTTGTAGTGGTTCGAACCCATTAATAGCATTTCTGAACCCATTTTGTAGTGTTTCGGACCCATTTTGTACTGTTTTGGACTCATTTTGCAGTGGCTTGAACCCATTTGTAGCATTTCTGAACCCATTTTTAGTGGTTCGGACCCACTTTGGCCCCGTTTTTAGTCTTTCCAACCTCCTTTTCAGTGTTTCAGACCCACTTTGTACTTTTGAACCCATTTTTACTCTTTTAGAAACCCATTTTTAGTCTTGCCGAACCCTTTAGTAGCATTTCTGAACCCATTTTTAGGGACTTGGACCCATTTTGTGGTGGTTCAAATCCATTTTTAGTCTTCCTGAACCCGCTCTGCAGTGTTTCAAACCCAATTTTGACTGTTTTGGCCCCATTAACAGCATTTCTGAACCCACTTTGTAGTGGTTTTACCCATTTTTAGTCTTTCCGAACCCACTTTGCTGCTCTTCGATCCCATTTTTTACTGTTTCCAACCCATTTTGTAGTGGTTTGAACCCATCTGTAGGATTTCTGAACCCGTTTTTACTGTTTCTGACCCGTTTTTACTGTTTCTGACCCGTTTTGGAGTGGGTTCGAACCCATTTTGTAGTGTTTCTGGCCCATTTTTAGCGGCTCCGAAACCATTTTTAGCTCTTCTGAAACCATTTTTAGCCTTTCCACGCCGATTATTAACGTTTCTGCACCCATTATTAATATTCCTGTGGCATAATTCCTTAATAACTTATGGATTTGACTCATCCGGGCTTGAGAAGTTTGGGATTTGCTTCGACTGCGGAAAAGGATGCGCAGAGCACAGAATGCGACGTGTCCCCCCCTTCCTGCTCCCCCGACCCCTCCTGCTCCCCCCTAAATTCCATTCCCAGTGTGTGTCCCCCTCAGTATTCCCAATGGGAATCAACTGGAGCCATGGTGGGATAAGACAAGGGGGGGGACACACACAGCCATGAACCCATTTTTTTACCCATTCCGAACCCATTTTTCGCCTTTCCCAACTCATTTTTGCAGTGGTCGTGTCATGTTATTTCTTGGAAAGATACAGATTTGGGTGAATTTGGGTTGAAAAGTTTGGAATTCGGTGCAAATTGGGAAAAGAAGGAATGTGGTGCTTCCCCTCCCTGATTCCATCACACCCCAAAATCCCATTCCCGGTAATTTTGCTTTGCAACCCCCCACCCCACCCCCGTTCCCAACAAAAATGCTTTATTGATGTTAAATATTCCCCCCAAAAAGTGGTTTGGGAGAACCCCAGCGGAATGTTTTATCCCTGCTATTTGGGCTTGAATTTTGCAGTTTCTCTGGAAAAATAGCTTTAAAAATTTTGGGTGGGGTTTTGGTGCTGGGAATCAAACAAACAAAAAGATGGAAAATGATATTTCGGAGCGTTGGGAATGGAGAAAATTGCTCCAATTTGGATTCCTCCCAACTTTTTCCATGTGGTTCGTCTCGATCCCGATGTGGAATTTGCAGATGTAGCAAAGGAATTCTCCTGGGATTCATCCGGTTGGGCAAAGGACTCTCCTGCAGGGGAATAATTGGGATTTAATTCCAATTGAAATCCATTTTATTTGGAATGTTTTCTGAATTTTCTGTGTTATAAATGCAGGGAGGGAGAAACTGGGAATTTAGCCAGGAAAAAGCATGGAATTTTGAATTATAAATCTACAAAATGGAAATATTGGGGGATTTGGGTCAGTTCTTCCCATTCCAAAGGGATTTAAGGCTCCAAAACTCTTCCTATGTGACTCAAAAAAAGTTCCTCGCCACCGGCCAGCCACAAACAAATCCTGGTGTAAACAATTCTGAGCACTTCCTGCGGGATAAGCGATGTGGAAAGGGCTGGAGGGCAAGGGGGGGGGAAATTTTTGATGGGATTTGGGGGTTGGTTTTCCTTATTTGTGGATTTTTTGAGGCTTTTGGTGGAGGGGGTGATTGGGCATAGAAAGCTGGGAACGCCGCACCCGGAATGCCGTCGTACTTCCCCAAAACTCTAGGTTTATGACATCATTGCGCTGCCAAGGCCCCTTTCTCCCATCTCTGTGCATTCCAGAAGGTGGGAATCTGTCCAAAGGAGGAGATGGGGTTGCTTTGGGGAGAGAGAGAGAAGAAAGCATCTTCAGGAAAGACGGGGGGGGGGGGGGGGGGGGGAAGGATCCCTTTGCCAAAGGGAATTTGGTGCAGACAGAGC
>JAUMJL010002708.1:0-30164 GCA_033558185.1 Dromococcyx pavoninus
ATTGAGGAACCTAAAAATAGGCCAAAAAATGGGCTGAGGAACCCAAATATGGATTTAGAAATCCAAAACAGAGGCCGAGGTACCCAAAAAAATTGACTGAGGGACCCGAAAATGTGCTGAGAAACACAAAAATAGATGGGGCGAAACCAAAATAGGCTGAGAGACTCCAAAATTGCTTGAGAAACAAAAAGAATGGGCTGAGAAACACAAAAATGGATTCAGGAACCCAAAGATTGGCTGAGGGATCTAAAAATAGATTGAAAAACCCAAAAATGGACTGAGAGGACCCCAAAATGGACTGAGGAAATAAAAAAACGGATTGAGGGACCCAAAAATGGACTGAGGAACCCAAAAATGGATTGAGGAACGTAAAAATGGGCAGAGGGACCCAAAAATGCATTTAGGAACCCAAAAATGAGCGGTCAGTCCACAAAACGACTTGAGAAACAAAAAGTTGGCTCAGAAACCCAAAAATGGGTTGAGGGCCTAAAAAATAGGCGGAGGAACCCAAAACTGGATTGAGGAACCAGAAAAAGGGCTGAGGGACCCAAAAATAGATTTAGGAACCAGAAAACAAGCCGAGGGAACGAAAAATGGATTGAGGGACCGAAAAGTGTGCTGAGGAACCCAAAAATAGATTGAGGAACCCAAAAATGGGCTGAGAGACCCCAAAATGGCTTGAGAAAGTAGAAAAATGGGCTGAAAACAGCAAGAATGGATTGAGGGACCCAAAAATTGGCTGACGAACAAAACAATGGTTTGAGGAACCCCAAAATGGACTGAGGAACCCACAAATGGATTTAGAAATCCAATAAAAGGGGCTGAAGAACCTAAAAATGATCTGAGGGACACAAAAAACGGGCTGAGAAACACTAAAATAGATGGGTGACACAAAAAAAAAAATGCTGCGGGACTCTAAAATGGCTTGAGAAACCAAGAAAATAGGCTGAGAAACACAAATATGGATGAGGAACCCAAAAATGGGCTGAGAAACCCAAAAATGGGCTGAGAAACCCAAAAATGGATTGAGTGACCCAAAAATAGGCTGAGGAAACCAAAAATGGATAGAGGAACCAAAAAATGATCTGAGGAAACCAAAAATAGATTGAGGAACATAAAAATGGGCCGAGGGATCCAAAAATGCATTGAGGAACCAGAAAAAAGCGCCGAGGGTCCCAAAAATGCATTGAGGGACCAAAAATGGGCGGTCAGACCACAAAATGACTTGAGAAGCCATGAAATGGGCTGAGAAAACAAAAAATGGGTTGAAGGCCTAAAATAGGCTGAGGAACCCAAAAATGGATTGAGAAACCAGAAAAACAGGCCGAGGGACTCAAAAAAGGATTGAGGGGACCCAAACATAGGCTGAGGAACCTAAAAGTGGATTGAGAAACCCAAAAAATCAGTGGAGAGACCCAGAAATGGACAGAGAAACACAAAAATAGACTGAGGGATTCCAATCTGGCTTGAGAAACAAAAAAATGGGCTGAGAAACAGAAAAATGGATTGAGGGAGCTGAAAATGGGCTGAAACCCCCAAAAATGGACTGAGGGACCCCAAAATTGTCTTAGGAACCCAAAAATGTTTTGAGGAACCTCAAATTGGGCTGAGGAACCCAAAAAAGCGTTGAAGGCCTAAAAAATCAGCTGAGGAAACCAAAATAGATTGAGAAACCTGAAAAAAAGGGCCAAGGGACCCAAAAATGGATTGAGGGACCTTAAAATGGGCTGAAAAAGCCAAAAATGGATTGAGGAACACAAAAATCAGCGGAAGGGCCACAAAAATGGACAGAGAAACACAAAAATAGACTGAGGGACTCCAATCTGGCTTGAGAAAAAAAAAATGGGCTGAGAAACACAAAAATGCTTTGAGCAAACCGAAAATAGGCTGAGGAACCCAAAAACGGATAGAGAAACAAAGAAATGGGCTGAGAAACCCAAAAATGGATTGAGGAACCTAAAAATAGGCCTAAAAATGGGCTGAGGAACCCAAATATGGATTTAGAAATCCAAAACAGAGGCCGAGGAACCCAAAAAAATTGACTGAGGGACCCGAAAATGTGCTGAGAAACACAAAAATAGATGGGCGAAACCAAAAATAGGCTGAGAGACTCCAAAATTGCTTGAGAAAGAAAAAGAATGGGCTGAGAAACACAAAAATGGATTCAGCAACCCAAAGATTGGCTGAGGGATCTAAAAATAGATTGAAAAACCCAAAAATGGACTGAGAGACCCCAAAATGGACTGAGGAAATAAAAAACGGATTGAGGGGACCCAAAAATGGACTGAGGAACCCCAAAATGGACTGAGGAACGTAAAAATGGGCTAAGGAAACCAAAAATGGATTGAGGAACGTAAAAATGGGCAGAGGGACCCAAAAATGCATTTAGGAACCCAAAAATGAGCGGTCAGTCCACAAAACGACTTGAGAAACAAAAAGTTGGCTCCGAAACCCCAAAAATGGGTTGAGGGCCTAAAAAATAGGCTGAGGAACCCAAAACTGGATTGAGGAACCAGAAAAAGGGCTGAGGGACCCAAAAATAGATTTAGGAACCAGAAAACAAGCCGAGGGAACGAAAAATGGATTGAGGGACCGAAAAGTGTGCTGAGGAACCCAAAAAATGGATTGAGGAACCCAAAAATGGGCTGAGAGACCCCAAAATGGCTTGAGAAAGTAGAAAAATGGGCTGAAAACAGCAACAATGGATTGAGGGACCCAAAAATTGGCTGAACGAACCAAACAATGGTTTGAGGAACCCCAAAATGGACTGAGGAACCCACAAATGGATTTAGAAATCCAATAAAAGGGGCTGAAGAACCTAAAAATGGTCTGAGGGACACAAAAACGGGCTGAGAAACACTAAAATAGATGGGTGACACAAAAAAAAAATGCTGCGGGACTCTAAAATGGCTTGAGAAACCAAGAAAATAGGCTGAGAAACACAAATATGGATTGAGGAACCCAAAAATGGGCTGAGAAACCCAAAAATGGGCTGAGAAACCCAAAAATGGATTGAGTGACCCAAAAATAGGCTGAGGAAACCAAAAATGGATAGAGGAACCAAAAAATGATCTGAGGAAACCAAAAATAGATTGAGGAACATAAAAATGGGCCGAGGGATCCAAAAATGCATTGAGGAACCAGAAAAAGCGCCGAGGGTCCCAAAAATGCATTGAGGGACCAAAAATGGGCGGTCAGACCACAAAATGACTTGAGAAGCCATGAAATGGGCTGAGAAAACAAAAAATGGGTTGAAGGCCTAAAATAGGCTGAGGAACCCAAAAATGGATTGAGAAACCAGAAAAACAGGCCGAGGGACTCAAAAAAGGATTGAGGGACCCAAACATAGGCTGAGGAACCTAAAAGTGGATTGAGAAACCCAAAAATCAGTGGAGAGACCCAGAAATGGACAGAGAAACACAAAAATAGACTGAGGGATTCCAATCTGGCTTGAGAAACAAAAAAATGGGCTGAGAAACAGAAAAATGGATTGAGGGAGCTGAAAATGGGCTGAAACCCCCAAAAATGGACTGAGGGACCCCAAAATTGTCTTAGGAACCCAAAAATGTTTTGAGGAACCTCAAATTGGGCTGAGGAACCCAAAAAAGCGTTGAAGGCCTAAAAAATCGGCTGAGGAAACCAAAAATAGATTGAGAAACCTGAAAAAAGGGCCAAGGGACCCAAAAATGGATTGAGGGACCTTAAAATGGGCTGAAAAAGCCAAAAATGCATTGAGGAACACAAAAATCAGCGGAAGGGCCACAAAAATGGACAGAGGAACACAAAAATAGACTGAGGGACTCCAATCTGGCTTGAGAAAAAAAAATGGGCTGAGAAACACAAAAATGCTTTGAGCAAACCGAAAATAGGCTGAGGAACCCAAAAACGGATAGAGAAACAAAGAAATGGGCTGAGAAACCCAAAAATGGATTGAGGAACCTAAAAATAGGCCTAAAAATGGGCTGAGGAACCCAAATATGGATTTAGAAATCCAAAACAGAGGCCGAGGTACCCAAAAAATTGACTGAGGGACCCGAAAATGTGCTGAGAAACACAAAAATAGATGGGCGAAACCAAAAATAGGCTGAGAGACTCCAAAATTGCTTGAGAAACAAAAAGAATGGGCTGAGAAACACAAAAATGGATTCAGGAACCCAAAGATTGGCTGAGGGATCTAAAAATAGATTGAAAAACCCAAAAATGGACTGAGAGACCCCAAAATGGACTGAGGAAATAAAAAACGGATTGAGGGACCCAAAAATGGACTGAGGAACCCAAAAATGGATTGAGGAACGTAAAAATGGGCAGAGGGACCCCAAAATGCATTTAGGAACCCAAAAATGAGCGGTCAGTCCACAAAACGACTTGAGAAACAAAAAGTTGGCTCAGAAACCCAAAAATGGGTTGAGGGCCTAAAAAATAGGCGGAGGAACCCAAAACTGGATTGAGGAACCAGAAAAAGGGCTGAGGGACCCAAAAATAGATTTAGGAACCAGAAAACAAGCCGAGGGAACGAAAAATGGATTGAGGGACCGAAAAGTGTGCTGAGGAACCCAAAAATAGATTGAGGAACCCAAAAATGGGCTGAGAGACCCCAAAATGGCTTGAGAAAGTAGAAAAATGGGCTGAAAACAGCAAGAATGGATTGAGGGACCCAAAAATTGGCTGACGAACCAAACAATGGTTTGAGGAACCCCAAAATGGACTGAGGAACCCACAAATGGATTTAGAAATCCAATAAAAGGGGCTGAAGAACCTAAAAATGATCTGAGGGACACAAAAAACGGGCTGAGAAACACTAAAATAGATGGGTGACACAAAAAAAAATGCTGCGGGACTCTAAAATGGCTTGAGAAACCAAGAAAATAGGCTGAGAAACACAAATATGGATTGAGGAACCCAAAAATGGGCTGAGAAACCCAAAAATGGGCTGAGAAACCCAAAAATGGATTGAGTGACCCAAAAATAGGCTGAGGAAACCAAAAATGGATAGAGGAACCAAAAAATGATCTGAGGAAACCAAAAATAGATTGAGGAACATAAAAATGGGCCGAGGGATCCAAAAATGCATTGAGGAACCAGAAAAAGCGCCGAGGGTCCCAAAAATGCATTGAGGGACCAAAAATGGGCGGTCAGACCACAAAATGACTTGAGAAGCCATGAAATGGGCTGAGAAAACAAAAAATGGGTTGAAGGCCTAAAATAGGCTGAGGAACCCAAAAATGGATTGAGAAACCAGAAAAACAGGCCGAGGGACTCAAAAAAGGATTGAGGGACCCAAACATAGGCTGAGGAACCTAAAAGTGGATTGAGAAACCCAAAAATCAGTGGAGAGACCCAGAAATGGACAGAGAAACACAAAAATAGACTGAGGGATTCCAATCTGGCTTGAGAAACAAAAAAATGGGCTGAGAAACAGAAAAATGGATTGAGGGAGCTGAAAATGGGCTGAAACCCCCAAAAATGGACTGAGGGACCCCAAAATTGTCTTAGGAACCCAAAAATGTTTTGAGGAACCTCAAATTGGGCTGAGGAACCCAAAAAAGCGTTGAAGGCCTAAAAAATCGGCTGAGGAAACCAAAAATAGATTGAGAAACCTGAAAAAAGGGCCAAGGGACCCAAAAATGGATTGAGGGACCTTAAAATGGGCTGAAAAAGCCAAAAATGCATTGAGGAACACAAAAATCAGCGGAAGGGCCACAAAAATGGACAGAGGAACACAAAAATAGACTGAGGGACTCCAATCTGGCTTGAGAAAAAAAAATGGGCTGAGAAACACAAAAATGCTTTGAGCAAACCGAAAATAGGCTGAGGAACCCAAAAACGGATAGAGAAACAAAGAAATGGGCTGAGAAACCCAAAAATGGATTGAGGAACCTAAAAATAGGCCTAAAAATGGGCTGAGGAACCCAAATATGGATTTAGAAATCCAAAACAGAGGCCGAGGTACCCAAAAAATTGACTGAGGGACCCGAAAATGTGCTGAGAAACACAAAAATAGATGGGCGAAACCAAAAATAGGCTGAGAGACTCCAAAATTGCTTGAGAAATAAAAAGAATGGGCTGAGAAACACAAAAATGGATTCAGGAACCCAAAGATTGGCTGAGGGATCTAAAAATAGATTGAAAAACCCAAAAATGGACTGAGAGACCCCAAAATGGACTGAGGAAATAAAAAACGGATTGAGGGACCCAAAAATGGACTGAGGAACCCAAAAATGGATTGAGGAACGTAAAAATGGGCAGAGGGACCCCAAAATGCATTTAGGAACCCAAAAATGAGCGGTCAGTCCACAAAACGACTTGAGAAACAAAAAGTTGGCTCAGAAACCCAAAAATGGGTTGAGGGCCTAAAAAATAGGCGGAGGAACCCAAAACTGGATTGAGGAACCAGAAAAAGGGCTGAGGGACCCAAAAATAGATTTAGGAACCAGAAAACAAGCCGAGGGAACGAAAAATGGATTGAGGGACCGAAAAGTGTGCTGAGGAACCCAAAAATAGATTGAGGAACCCAAAAATGGGCTGAGAGACCCCAAAATGGCTTGAGAAAGTAGAAAAATGGGCTGAAAACAGCAAGAATGGATTGAGGGACCCAAAAATTGGCTGACGAACCAAACAATGGTTTGAGGAACCCCAAAATGGACTGAGGAACCCACAAATGGATTTAGAAATCCAATAAAAGGGGCTGAAGAACCTAAAAATGATCTGAGGGACACAAAAAACGGGCTGAGAAACACTAAAATAGATGGGTGACACAAAAAAAAATGCTGCGGGACTCTAAAATGGCTTGAGAAACCAAGAAAATAGGCTGAGAAACACAAATATGGATTGAGGAACCCAAAAATGGGCTGAGAAACCCAAAAATGGGCTGAGAAACCCAAAAATGGATTGAGTGACCCAAAAATAGGCTGAGGAAACCAAAAATGGATAGAGGAACCAAAAAATGATCTGAGGAAACCAAAAATAGATTGAGGAACATAAAAATGGGCCGAGGGATCCAAAAATGCATTGAGGAACCAGAAAAAGCGCCGAGGGTCCCAAAAATGCATTGAGGGACCAAAAATGGGCGGTCAGACCACAAAATGACTTGAGAAGCCATGAAATGGGCTGAGAAAACAAAAAATGGGTTGAAGGCCTAAAATAGGCTGAGGAACCCAAAAATGGATTGAGAAACCAGAAAAACAGGCCGAGGGACTCAAAAAAGGATTGAGGGACCCAAACATAGGCTGAGGAACCTAAAAGTGGATTGAGAAACCCAAAAATCAGTGGAGAGACCCAGAAATGGACAGAGAAACACAAAAATAGACTGAGGGATTCCAATCTGGCTTGAGAAACAAAAAAATGGGCTGAGAAACAGAAAAATGGATTGAGGGAGCTGAAAATGGGCTGAAACCCCCAAAAATGGACTGAGGGACCCCAAAATTGTCTTAGGAACCCAAAAATGTTTTGAGGAACCTCAAATTGGGCTGAGGAACCCAAAAAAGCGTTGAAGGCCTAAAAAATCGGCTGAGGAAACCAAAAATAGATTGAGAAACCTGAAAAAAGGGCCAAGGGACCCAAAAATGGATTGAGGGACCTTAAAATGGGCTGAAAAAGCCAAAAATGCATTGAGGAACACAAAAATCAGCGGAAGGGCCACAAAAATGGACAGAGGAACACAAAAATAGACTGAGGGACTCCAATCTGGCTTGAGAAAAAAAAATGGGCTGAGAAACACAAAAATGCTTTGAGCAAACCGAAAATAGGCTGAGGAACCCAAAAACGGATAGAGAAACAAAAAAATGGGCTGAGAAACCCAAAAATGGATTGAGGAACCTAAAAATAGGCCTAAAAATGGGCTGAGGAACCCAAATATGGATTTAGAAATCCAAAACAGAGGCCGAGGGACCCAAAAAATTGACTGAGGGACCCGAAAATGTGCTGAGAAACACAAAAATAGATGGGCGAAACCAAAAATAGGCTGAGAGACTCCAAAATTGCTTGAGAAACAAAAAGAATGGGCTGAGAAACACAAAAATGGATTCAGGAACCCAAAGATTGGCTGAGGGATCTAAAAATAGATTGAAAAACCCAAAAATGGACTGAGAGACCCCAAAATGGACTGAGGAAATAAAAAACGGATTGAGGGACCCAAAAATGGACTGAGGAACCCAAAAATGGATTGAGGAACGTAAAAATGGGCTAAGGAAACCAAAAATGGATTGAGGAACGTAAAAATGGGCAGAGGGACCCAAAAATGCATTTAGGAACCCAAAAATGAGCGGTCAGTCCACAAAACGACTTGAGAAACAAAAAGTTGACTCAGAAACCCAAAAATGGGTTGAGGGCCTAAAAAATAGGCGGAGGAACCCAAAACTGGATTGAGGAACCAGAAAAAGGGCTGAGGGACCCAAAAATAGATTTTGGAACCAGAAAACAAGCCGAGGGAACGAAAAATGGATTGAGGGACCGAAAAGTGTGCTGAGGAACCCAAAAATGGATTGAGGAACCCAAAAATAGGCTGAGAGACCCCAAAATGGCTTGAGAAAGTAGAAAAATGGGCTGAAAACAGCAAGAATGGATTGAGGGACCCAAAAATTGGCTGACGAACCAAACAATGGTTTGAGGAACCCCAAAATGGACTGAGGAACCCACAAATGGATTTAGAAATCCAATAAAAGGGGCTGAAGAACCTAAAAATGGTCTGAGGGACACAAAAACGGGCTGAGAAACACTAAAATAGATGGGTGACACAAAAAAAAATGCTGCGGGACTCTAAAATGGCTTGAGAAACCAAGAAAATAGGCTGAGAAACACAAATATGGATTGAGGAACCCAAAAATGGGCTGAGAAACCCAAAAATGGGCTGAGAAACCCAAAAATGGATTGAGTGACCCAAAAATAGGCTGAGGAAACCAAAAATGGATAGAGGAACCAAAAAATGATCTGAGGAAACCAAAAATAGATTGAGGAACATAAAAATGGGCCGAGGGATCCAAAAATGCATTGAGGAACCAGAAAAAGGGCCGAGGGTCCCAAAAATGCATTGAGGGACCAAAAATGGGCGGTCAGACCACAAAATGACTTGAGAAGCCATGAAATGGGCTGAGAAAACAAAAAATGGGTTGAAGGCCTAAAATAGGCTGAGGAACCCAAAAATGGATTGAGAAACCAGAAAAACAGGCCGAGGGACTCAAAAAAGGATTGAGGGACCCAAACATAGGCTGAGGAACCTAAAAGTGGATTGAGAAACCCAAAAATCAGTGGAGAGACCCAGAAATGGACAGAGAAACACAAAAATAGACTGAGGGATTCCAATCTGGCTTGAGAAACAAAAAAATGGGCTGAGAAACAGAAAAATGGATTGAGGGAGCTGAAAATGGGCTGAAACCCCCAAAAATGGACTGAGGGACCCCAAAATTGTCTTAGGAACCCAAAAATGTTTTGAGGAACCTCAAATTGGGCTGAGGAACCCAAAAAAGCGTTGAAGGCCTAAAAAATCGGCTGAGGAAACCAAAAATAGATTGAGAAACCTGAAAAAAGGGCCAAGGGACCCAAAAATGGATTGAGGGAGCTTAAAATGGGCTGAAAAAGCCAAAAATGGATTGAGGAACACAAAAATCAGCAGAAGGGCCACAAAAATGGACAGAGGAACACAAAAATAGACTGAGGGACTCCAATCTGGCTTGAGAAAAAAAAATGGGCTGAGAAACACAAAAATGCTTTGAGCAAACCGAAAATAGGCTGAGGAACCCAAAAACGGATAGAGAAACAAAAAAATGGGCTGAGAAACCCAAAAATGGATTGAGGAACCTAAAAATAGGCCTAAAAATGGGCTGAGGAACCCAAATATGGATTTAGAAATCCAAAACAGAGGCCGAGGGACCCAAAAAATTGACTGAGGGACCCGAAAATGTGCTGAGAAACACAAAAATAGATGGGCGAAACCAAAAATAGGCTGAGAGACTCCAAAATTGCTTGAGAAACAAAAAGAATGGGCTGAGAAACACAAAAATGGATTCAGGAACCCAAAGATTGGCTGAGGGATCTAAAAATAGATTGAAAAACCCAAAAATGGACTGAGAGACCCCAAAATGGACTGAGGAAATAAAAAACGGATTGAGGGACCCAAAAATGGACTGAGGAACCCAAAAATGGATTGAGGAACGTAAAAATGGGCAGAGGGACCCAAAAATGCATTTAGGAACCCAAAAATGAGCGGTCAGTCCACAAAACGACTTGAGAAACAAAAAGTTGACTCAGAAACCCAAAAATGTGTTGAGGGCCTAAAAAATAGGCGGAGGAACCCAAAATTGGATTGAGGAACCAGAAAAAGGGCTGAGGGACCCAAAAATAGATTTTGGAACCAGAAAACAAGCCGAGGGAACGAAGAATGGATTGAGGGACCGAAAAGTGTGCTGAGGAACCCAAAAATGGATTGAGGAACCCAAAAATAGGCTGAGAGACCCCAAAATGGCTTGAGAAAGTAGAAAAATGGGCTGAAAACAGCAAGAATGGATTGAGGGACCCAAAAATTGGCTGACGAACCAAACAATGGTTTGAGGAACCCCAAAATGGACTGAGGAACCCACAAATGGATTTCGAAATCCAATAAAAGGGGCTGAAGAACCTAAAAATGGTCTGAGGGACACAAAAAACGGGCTGAGAAACACTAAAATAGATGGGTGACACAAAAAAAAATGCTGCGGGACTCTAAAATGGCGTGAGAAACCAAGAAAATAGGCTGAGAAACACAAATATGGATTGAGGAACCCAAAAATGGGCTGAGAAACCCAAAAATGGGCTGAGAAACCCAAAAATGGATTGAGTGACCCAAAAATAGGCTGAGGAAACCAAAAATGGATAGAGGAACCAAAAAATGATCTGAGGAAACCAAAAATAGATTGAGGAACATAAAAATGGGCCGAGGGATCCAAAAATGCATTGAGGAACCAGAAAAAGGGCCGAGGGTCCCAAAAATGCATTGAGGGACCAAAAATGGGCGGTCAGACCACAAAATGACTTGAGAAGCCATGAAATGGGCTGAGAAAACAAAAACTGGGTTGAAGGCCTAAAATAGGCTGAGGAACCCAAAAATGGATTGAGAAACCAGAAAAACAGGCCGAGGGACTCAAAAAAGGATTGAGGGACCCAAACATAGGCTGAGGAACCTAAAAGTGGATTGAGAAACCCAAAAATCAGTGGAGAGACCCAGAAATGGACAGAGAAACACAAAAATAGACTGAGGGATTCCAATCTGGCTTGAGAAACAAAAAAATGGGCTGAGAAACAGAAAAATGGATTGAGGGAGCTGAAAATGGGCTGAAACCCCCAAAAATGGACTGAGGGACCCCAAAATTGTCTTAGGAACCCAAAAATGTTTTGAGGAACCTCAAATTGGGCTGAGGAACCCAAAAAAGCGTTGAAGGCCTAAAAAATCGGCTGAGGAAACCAAAAATAGATTGAGAAACCTGAAAAAAGGGCCAAGGGACCCAAAAATGGATTGAGGGACCTTAAAATGGGCTGAAAAAGCCAAAAATGCATTGAGGAACACAAAAATCAGCGGAAGGGCCACAAAAATGGACAGAGGAACACAAAAATAGACTGAGGGACTCCAATCTGGCTTGAGAAAAAAAAATGGGCTGAGAAACACAAAAATGCTTTGAGCAAACCGAAAATAGGCTGAGGAACCCAAAAACGGATAGAGAAACAAAGAAATGGGCTGAGAAACCCAAAAATGGATTGAGGAACCTAAAAATAGGCCTAAAAATGGGCTGAGGAACCCAAATATGGATTTAGAAATCCAAAACAGAGGCCGAGGAACCCAAAAAATTGACTGAGGGACCCGAAAATGTGCTGAGAAACACAAAAATAGATGGGCGAAACCAAAAATAGGCTGAGAGACTCCAAAATTGCTTGAGAAACAAAAAGAATGGGCTGAGAAACACAAAAATGGATTCAGGAACCCAAAGATTGGCTGAGGGATCTAAAAATAGATTGAAAAACCCAAAAATGGACTGAGAGACCCCAAAATGGACTGAGGAAATAAAAAACGGATTGAGGGACCCAAAAATGGACTGAGGAACCCCAAAATGGATTGAGGAACGTAAAAATGGGCTAAGGAAACCAAAAATGGATTGAGGAACGTAAAAATGGGCAGAGGGACCCAAAAATGCATTTAGGAACCCAAAAATGAGCGGTCAGTCCACAAAACGACTTGAGAACCAAAAAGTTGGCTCCGAAACCCCAAAAATGGGTTGAGGGCCTAAAAAATAGGCTGAGGAACCCAAAACTGGATTGAGGAACCAGAAAAAGGGCTGAGGGACCCAAAAATAGATTTAGGAACCAGAAAACAAGCCGAGGGAACGAAAAATGGATTGAGGGACCGAAAAGTGTGCTGAGGAACCCAAAAATGGATTGAGGAACCCAAAAATGGGCTGAGAGACCCCAAAATGGCTTGAGAAAGTAGAAAAATGGGCTGAAAACAGCAAGAATGGATTGAGGGACCCAAAAATTGGCTGACGAACCAAACAATGGTTTGAGGAACCCCAAAATGGACTGAGGAACCCACAAATGGATTTAGAAATCCAATAAAAGGGGCTGAAGAACCTAAAAATGGTCTGAGGGACACAAAAAACGGGCTGAGAAACACTAAAATAGATGGGTGACACAAAAAAAAAATGCTGCGGGACTCTAAAATGGCTTGAGAAACCAAGAAAATAGGCTGAGAAACACAAATATGGATTGAGGAACCCAAAAATGGGCTGAGAAACCCAAAAATGGGCTGAGAAACCCAAAAATGGATTGAGTGACCCAAAAATAGGCTGAGGAAACCAAAAATGGATAGAGGAACCAAAAAATGATCTGAGGAAACCAAAAATAGATTGAGGAACATAAAAATGGGCCGAGGGATCCAAAAATGCATTGAGGAACCAGAAAAAGCGCCGAGGGTCCCAAAAATGCATTGAGGGACCAAAAATGGGCGGTCAGACCACAAAATGACTTGAGAAGCCATGAAATGGGCTGAGAAAACAAAAAATGGGTTGAAGGCCTAAAATAGGCTGAGGAACCCAAAAATGGATTGAGAAACCAGAAAAACAGGCCGAGGGACTCAAAAAAGGATTGAGGGACCCAAACATAGGCTGAGGAACCTAAAAGTGGATTGAGAAACCCAAAAATCAGTGGAGAGACCCAGAAATGGACAGAGAAACACAAAAATAGACTGAGGGATTCCAATTTGGCTTGAGAAACAAAAAAATGGGCTGAGAAACAGAAAAATGGATTGAGGGAGCTGAAAATGGGCTGAAACCCCCAAAAATGGACTGAGGGACCCCAAAATTGTCTTAGGAACCCAAAAATGTTTTGAGGAACCTCAAATTGGGCTGAGGAACCCAAAAAAGCGTTGAAGGCCTAAAAAATCGGCTGAGGAAACCAAAAATAGATTGAGAAACCTGAAAAAAGGGCCAAGGGACCCAAAAATGGATTGAGGGACCTTAAAATGGGCTGAAAAAGCCAAAAATGGATTGAGGAACACAAAAATCAGCGGAAGGGCCACAAAAATGGACAGAGGAACACAAAAATAGACTGAGGGACTCCAATCTGGCTTGAGAAAAAAAAATGGGCTGAGAAACACAAAAATGCTTTGAGCAAACCGAAAATAGGCTGAGGAACCCAAAAACGGATAGAGAAACAAAGAAATGGGCTGAGAAACCCAAAAATGGATTGAGGAACCTAAAAATAGGCCTAAAAATGGGCTGAGGAACCCAAATATGGATTTAGAAATCCAAAACAGAGGCCGAGGTACCCAAAAAATTGACTGAGGGACCCGAAAATGTGCTGAGAAACACAAAAATAGATGGGCGAAACCAAAAATAGGCTGAGAGACTCCAAAATTGCTTGAGAAACAAAAAGAATGGGCTGAGAAACACAAAAATGGATTCAGGAACCCAAAGATTGGATGAGGGATCTAAAAATAGATTGAAAAACCCAAAAATGGACTGAGAGACCCCAAAATGGACTGAGGAAATAAAAAACGGATTGAGGGACCCAAAAATGGACTGAGGAACCCAAAAATGGATTGAGGAACGTAAAAATGGGCAGAGGGACCCCAAAATGCATTTAGGAACCCAAAAATGAGCGGTCAGTCCACAAAACGACTTGAGAAACAAAAAGTTGGCTCAGAAACCCAAAAATGGGTTGAGGGCCTAAAAAATAGGCGGAGGAACCCAAAACTGGATTGAGGAACCAGAAAAAGGGCTGAGGGACCCAAAAATAGATTTAGGAACCAGAAAACAAGCCGAGGGAACGAAAAATGGATTGAGGGACCGAAAAGTGTGCTGAGGAACCCAAAAATAGATTGAGGAACCCAAAAATGGGCTGAGAGACCCCAAAATGGCTTGAGAAAGTAGAAAAATGGGCTGAAAACAGCAAGAATGGATTGAGGGACCCAAAAATTGGCTGACGAACCAAACAATGGTTTGAGGAACCCCAAAATGGACTGAGGAACCCACAAATGGATTTAGAAATCCAATAAAAGGGGCTGAAGAACCTAAAAATGATCTGAGGGACACAAAAAACGGGCTGAGAAACACTAAAATAGATGGGGTGACACAAAAAAAAAATGCTGCGGGACTCTAAAATGGCTTGAGAAACCAAGAAAATAGGCTGAGAAACACAAATATGGATTGAGGAACCCAAAAATGGGCTGAGAAACCCAAAAATGGGCTGAGAAACCCAAAAATGGATTGAGTGACCCAAAAATAGGCTGAGGAAACCAAAAATGGATAGAGGAACCAAAAAATGATCTGAGGAAACCAAAAATAGATTGAGGAACATAAAAATGGGCCGAGGGATCCAAAAATGCATTGAGGAACCAGAAAAAGCGCCGAGGGTCCCAAAAATGCATTGAGGGACCAAAATGGGCGGTCAGACCACAAAATGACTTGAGAAGCCATGAAATGGGCTGAGAAAACAAAAAATGGGTTGAAGGCCTAAAATAGGCTGAGGAACCCAAAAATGGATTGAGAAACCAGGAAAAACAGGCCGAGGGACTCAAAAAAGGATTGAGGGACCCAAACATAGGCTGAGGAACCTAAAAGTGGATTGAGAAACCCAAAAATCAGTGGAGAGACCCAGAAATGGACAGAGAAACACAAAAATAGACTGAGGGATTCCAATCTGGCTTGAGAAACAAAAAAATGGGCTGAGAAACAGAAAAATGGATTGAGGGAGCTGAAAATGGGCTGAAACCCCCAAAAATGGACTGAGGGACCCCAAAATTGTCTTAGGAACCCAAAAATGTTTTGAGGAACCTCAAATTGGGCTGAGGAACCCAAAAAAGCGTTGAAGGCCTAAAAAATCGGCTGAGGAAACCAAAAATAGATTGAGAAACCTGAAAAAAGGGCCAAGGGACCCAAAAATGGATTGAGGGAGCTTAAAATGGGCTGAAAAAGCCAAAAATGGATTGAGGAACACAAAAATCAGCGGAAGGGCCACAAAAATGGACAGAGGAACACAAAAATAGACTGAGGGACTCCAATCTGGCTTGAGAAAAAAAAATGGGCTGAGAAACACAAAAATGCTTTGAGCAAACCGAAAATTAGGCTGAGGAACCCAAAAACGGATAGAGAAACAAAAAAATGGGCTGAGAAACCCAAAAATGGATTGAGGAACCTAAAAATAGGCCTAAAAATGGGCTGAGGAACCCAAATATGGATTTAGAAATCCAAAACAGAGGCCGAGGGACCCAAAAAAATTGACTGAGGGACCCGAAAATGTGCTGAGAAACACAAAAATAGATGGGCGAAACCAAAAATAGGCTGAGAGACTCCAAAATTGCTTGAGAAACAAAAAGAATGGGCTGAGAAACACAAAAATGGATTCAGGAACCCAAGATTGGCTGAGGGATCTAAAAATAGATTGAAAAACCCAAAAATGGACTGAGAGACCCCAAAATGGACTGAGGAAATAAAAAACGGATTGAGGGACCCAAAAATGGACTGAGGAACCCAAAAATGGATTGAGGAACGTAAAAATGGGCAGAGGGACCCAAAAATGCATTTAGGAACCCAAAAATGAGCGGTCAGTCCACAAAACGACTTGAGAAACAAAAAGTTGACTCAGAAACCCAAAAATGTGTTGAGGGCCTAAAAAATAGGCGGAGGAACCCAAAATTGGATTGAGGAACCAGAAAAAGGGCTGAGGGACCCAAAAATAGATTTTGGAACCAGAAAACAAGCCGAGGGAACGAAAAATGGATTGAGGGACCGAAAAGTGTGCTGAGGAACCCAAAAATGGATTGAGGAACCCAAAAATAGGCTGAGAGACCCCAAAATGGCTTGAGAAAGTAGAAAAATGGGCTGAAAACAGCAAGAATGGATTGAGGGACCCAAAAATTGGCTGACGAACCAAACAATGGTTTGAGGAACCCCAAAATGGACTGAGGAACCCACAAATGGATTTCGAAATCCAATAAAAGGGGCTGAAGAACCTAAAAATGGTCTGAGGGACACAAAAAACGGGCTGAGAAACACTAAAATAGATGGGTGACACAAAAAAAAAATGCTGCGGGACTCTAAAATGGCGTGAGAAACCAAGAAAATAGGCTGAGAAACACAAATATGGATTGAGGAACCCAAAAATGGGCTGAGAAACCCAAAAATGGGCTGAGAAACCCAAAAATGGATTGAGTGACCCAAAAATAGGCTGAGGGAAACCAAAAATGGATAGAGGAACCAAAAAATGATCTGAGGAAACCAAAAATAGATTGAGGAACATAAAAATGGGCCGAGGGATCCAAAAATGCATTGAGGAACCAGAAAAAGGGCCGAGGGTCCCAAAAATGCATTGAGGGACCAAAAATGGGCGGTCAGACCACAAAATGACTTGAGAAGCCATGAAATGGGCTGAGAAAACAAAAAATGGGTTGAAGGCCTAAAATAGGCTGAGGAACCCAAAAATGGATTGAGAAACCAGAAAAACAGGCCGAGGGACTCAAAAAAAGGATTGAGGGACCCAAACATAGGCTGAGGAACCTAAAAGTGGATTGAGAAACCCAAAAATCAGTGGAGAGACCCAGAAATGGACAGAGAAACACAAAAATAGACTGAGGGATATTCCAATCTGGCTTGAGAAACAAAAAAATGGGCTGAGAAACAGAAAAATGGATTGAGGAGCTGAAAATGGGCTGAAACCCCCAAAAATGGACTGAGGGACCCCAAAATTGTCTTAGGAACCCAAAAATGTTTTGAGGAACCTCAATTGGGCTGAGGAACCCAAAAAAGCGTTGAAGGCCTAAAAAATCGGCTGAGGAAACCAAAATAGATTGAGAAACCTGAAAAAAGGGCCAAGGGACCCAAAAATGGATTGAGGAGCTTAAAATGGGCTGAAAAAGCCAAAAATGGATTGAGGAACACAAAAATCAGCAGAAGGGCCACAAAAATGGACAGAGGAACACAAAAATAGACTGAGGGACTCCAATCTGGCTTGAGAAAAAAAAATGGCTGAGAAACACAAAAATGCTTTGAGCAAACTGAAAATAGGCTGAGGAACCCAAAAACGAATAGAGAAACAAAAAAATGGGCTGAGAAACCCAAAAATGGATTGAGGAACCTAAAAATAGGCCTAAAAATGGGCTGAGGAACCCAAATATGGATTTAGAAATCCAAAACAGAGGCCGAGGGACCCAAAAAATTGACTGAGGGACCCGAAAATGTGCTGAGAAACACAAAAATAGATGGGCGAAACCAAAATAGGCTGAGAGACTCCAAATTGCTTGAGAAACAAAAAGAATGGGCTGAGAAACACAAAAATGGATTCAGGAACCCAAAGATTGGCTGAGGGATCTAAAATAGATTGAAAAACCCAAAAATGGACTGAGAGACCCCAAAATGGACTGAGGAAATAAAAAACGGATTGAGGGACCCAAAAATGGACTGAGGAACCCCAAAAATGGATTGAGGAACGTAAAAATGGGCAGAGGGACCCAAAAATGCATTTAGGAACCCAAAAATGAGCGGTCAGTCCACAAAACGACTTGAGAAACAAAAAGTTGACTCAGAAACCCAAAAATGTGTTGAGGGCCTAAAAAATAGGCGGAGGAACCCAAAACTGGATTGAGGAACCAGAAAAAGGGCTGAGGGACCCAAAAAATAGATTTGGAACCAGAAAACAAGCCGAGGGAACGAAAAATGGATTGAGGGACCGAAAAGTGTGCCTGAGGAACCCAAAAATGGATTGAGGAACCCAAAAATAGGCTGAGAGACCCCAAAATGGCTTGAGAAAGTAGAAAAATGGGCTGAAAACAGCAAGAATGGATTGAGGGACCCAAAAATTGGCTGACGAACCAAACAATGGTTTGAGGAACCCCAAAATGGACTGAGGAACCCACAAATGGATTTCGAAATCCAATAAAAGGGGCTGAAGAACCTAAAAGTGGTCTGAGGGACACAAAAACGGGCTGAGAAACACTAAAATAGATGGGTGACACAAAAAAAAAAATGCTGCGGGACTCTAAAATGGCTTGAGAAACCAAGAAAATAGGCTGAGAAACACAAATATGGATTGAGGAACCCAAAAATGGGGCTGAGAAACCCAAAAATGGCTGAGAAACCCAAAAATGGATTGAGTGACCAAAAATAGGCTGAGGAAACCAAAAATGGATAGAGGAACCAAAAAATGATCTGAGGAAACCAAAAATAGATTGAGGAACATAAAAATGGGCCGAGGGATCCAAAAATGCATTGAGGAACCAGAAAAAAGGGCCGAGGGTCCCAAAAATGCATTGAGGGACCAAAAATGGGCGGTCAGACCACAAAATGACTTGAGAAGCCATGAAATGGGCTGAGAAAACAAAAAATGGGTTGAAGGCCTAAAATAGGCTGAGGAACCCAAAAATGGATTGAGAAACCAGAAAAACAGGCCGAGGGACTCAAAAAAGGATTGAGGGACCCAAACATAGCTGAGGAACCTAAAAGTGGATTGAGAAACCCAAAAATCAGTGGAGAGACCCAGAAATGGACAGAGAAACCACAAAAATAGACTGAGGGATTCCCAATCTGGCTTGAGAAACAAAAAAATGGGCTGAGAAACAGAAAAATGGATTGAGGGAGCTGAAAATGGGCTGAAACCCCCAAAAATGGACTGAGGGACCCCAAAATTGTCTTAGGAACCCAAAAATGTTTTGAGGAACCTCAAATTGGGCTGAGGAACCCAAAAAAGCGTTGAAGGCCTAAAAAATCGGCTGAGGAAACCAAAAATAGATTGAGAAACCTGAAAAAAGGGCCAAGGCGACCCAAAAATGGATTGAGGGAGCTTAAAATGGGCTGAAAAAGCCAAAAATGCATAGAGGAACACAAAAATCAGCGGAAGGGCCACAAAAATGGACAGAGGAACACAAAAATAGACTGAGGGACTCCAATCTGGCTTGAGAAAAAAAAATGGGCTGAGAAACACAAAAATGCTTTGAGCAAACCGAAAATAGGCTGAGGAACCCAAAAACGATAGAGAAACAAAGAAATGGGCTGAGAAACCCAAAAATGGATTGAGGAACCTAAAAATAGGCCTAAAAATGGGCTGAGGAACCCAAATATGGATTTAGAAATCCAAAACAGAGGCCGAGGTACCCAAAAAATTGACTGAGGGACCCGAAAATGTGCTGAGAAACACAAAAATAGATGGGCGAAACCAAAAATAGGCTGAGAGACTCCAAAATTGCTTGAGAAACAAAAAGAATGGGCTGAGAAACACAAAAATGGATTCAGGAACCCAAAGATTGGATGAGGGATCTAAAAATAGATTGAAAAACCCAAAAATGGACTGAGAGACCCCAAAATGGACTGAGGAAATAAAAAACGGATTGAGGGACCCAAAAATGGACTGAGGAACCCCAAAATGGATTGAGGAACGTAAAAATGGGCTAAGGAAACCAAAAATGGATTGAGGAACGTAAAAATGGGCAGAGGGACCCAAAAATGCATTTAGGAACCCAAAAATGAGCGGTCAGTCCACAAAACGACTTGAGAACCAAAAAGTTGGCTCCGAAACCCCAAAAATGGGTTGAGGGCCTAAAAAATAGGCTGAGGAACCCAAAACTGGATTGAGGAACCAGAAAAAGGGCTGAGGGACCCAAAAATAGATTTAGGAACCAGAAAACAAGCCGAGGGAACGAAAAATGGATTGAGGGACCGAAAAGTGTGCTGAGGAACCCAAAAATGGATTGAGGAACCCAAAAATGGGCTGAGAGACCCCAAAATGGCTTGAGAAAGTAGAAAAATGGGCTGAAAACAGCAAGAATGGATTGAGGGACCCAAAAATTGGCTGACGAACCAAACAATGGTTTGAGGAACCCCAAAATGGACTGAGGAACCCACAAATGGATTTAGAAATCCAATAAAAGGGGCTGAAGAACCTAAAAATGGTCTGAGGGACACAAAAAACGGGCTGAGAAACACTAAAATAGATGGGTGACACAAAAAAAAATGCTGCGGGACTCTAAAATGGCTTGAGAAACCAAGAAAATAGGCTGAGAAACACAAATATGGATTGAGGAACCCAAAAATGGGCTGAGAAACCCAAAAATGGGCTGAGAAACCCAAAAATGGATTGAGTGACCCAAAAATAGGCTGAGGAAACCAAAAATGGATAGAGGAACCAAAAAATGATCTGAGGAAACCAAAAATAGATTGAGGAACATAAAAATGGGCCGAGGGATCCAAAAATGCATTGAGGAACCAGAAAAAGCGCCGAGGGTCCCAAAAATGCATTGAGGGACCAAAAATGGGCGGTCAGACCACAAAATGACTTGAGAAGCCATGAAATGGGCTGAGAAAACAAAAACTGGGTTGAAGGCCTAAAATAGGCGGAGGAACCCAAAAATGGATTGAGAAACCAGAAAAACAGGCCGAGGGACTCAAAAAAGGATTGAGGGACCCAAACATAGGCTGAGGAACCTAAAAGTGGATTGAGAAACCCAAAAATCAGTGGAGAGACCCAGAAATGGACAGAGAAACACAAAAATAGACTGAGGGATTCCAATCTGGCTTGAGAAACAAAAAAATGGGCTGAGAAACAGAAAAATGGATTGAGGGAGCTGAAAATGGGCTGAAACCCCAAAAATGGACTGAGGGACCCCAAAATTGTCTTAGGAACCCAAAAATGTTTTGAGGAACCTCAAATTGGGCTGAGGAACCCAAAAAAGCGTTGAAGGCCTAAAAAATCGGCTGAGGAAACCAAAAATAGATTGAGAAACCTGAAAAAAGGGCCAAGGGACCCAAAAATGGATTGAGGGACCTTAAAATGGGCTGAAAAAGCCAAAAATGCATTGAGGAACACAAAAATCAGCGGAAGGGCCACAAAAATGGACAGAGGAACACAAAAATAGACTGAGGGACTCCAATCTGGCTTGAGAAAAAAAAATGGGCTGAGAAACACAAAAATGCTTTTAGCAAACCGAAAATAGGCTGAGGAACCCAAAAACGGATAGAGAAACAAAGAAATGGGCTGAGAAACCCAAAAATGGATTGAGGAACCTAAAAATAGGCCTAAAAATGGGCTGAGGAACCCAAATATGGATTTAGAAATCCAAAACAGAGGCCGAGGAACCCAAAAAATTGACTGAGGGACCCGAAAATGTGCTGAGAAACACAAAAATAGATGGGCGAAACCAAAAATAGGCTGAGAGACTCCAAAATTGCTTGAGAAACAAAAAGAATGGGCTGAGAAACACAAAAATGGATTCAGGAACCCAAAGATTGGCTGAGGGATCTAAAAATAGATTGAAAAACCCAAAAATGGACTGAGAGACCCCAAAATGGACTGAGGAAATAAAAAACGGATTGAGGGACCCAAAAATGGACTGAGGAACCCCAAAATGGATTGAGGAACGTAAAAATGGGCTAAGGAAACCAAAAATGGATTGAGGAACGTAAAAATGGGCAGAGGGACCCAAAAATGCATTTAGGAACCCAAAAATGAGCGGTCAGTCCACAAAACGACTTGAGAACCAAAAAGTTGGCTCCGAAACCCCAAAAATGGGTTGAGGGCCTAAAAAATAGGCTGAGGAACCCAAAACTGGATTGAGGAACCAGAAAAAGGGCTGAGGGACCCAAAAATAGATTTAGGAACCAGAAAACAAGCCGAGGGAACGAAAAATGGATTGAGGGACCGAAAAGTGTGCTGAGGAACCCAAAAATGGATTGAGGAACCCAAAAATGGGCTGAGAGACCCCAAAATGGCTTGAGAAAGTAGAAAAATGGGCTGAAAACAGCAAGAATGGATTGAGGGACCCAAAAATTGGCTGACGAACCAAACAATGGTTTGAGGAACCCCAAAATGGACTGAGGAACCCACAAATGGATTTAGAAATCCAATAAAAGGGGCTGAAGAACCTAAAAATGGTCTGAGGGACACAAAAAACGGGCTGAGAAACACTAAAATAGATGGGTGACACAAAAAAAAATGCTGCGGGACTCTAAAATGGTTTGAGAAACCAAGAAAATAGGCTGAGAAACACAAATATGGATTGAGGAACCCAAAAATGGGCTGAGAAACCCAAAAATGGGCTGAGAAACCCAAAAATGGATTGAGTGACCCAAAAATAGGCTGAGGAAACCAAAAATGGATAGAGGAACCAAAAAATGATCTGAGGAAACCAAAAATAGATTGAGGAACATAAAAATGGGCCGAGGGATCCAAAAATGCATTGAGGAACCAGAAAAAGCGCCGAGGGTCCCAAAAATGCATTGAGGGACCAAAAATGGGCGGTCAGACCACAAAATGACTTGAGAAGCCATGAAATGGGCTGAGAAAACAAAAAATGGGTTGAAGGCCTAAAATAGGCTGAGGAACCCAAAAATGGATTGAGAAACCAGAAAAACAGGCCGAGGGACTCAAAAAAGGATTGAGGGACCCAAACATAGGCTGAGGAACCTAAAAGTGGATTGAGAAACCCAAAAATCAGTGGAGAGACCCAGAAATGGACAGAGAAACACAAAAATAGACTGAGGGATTCCAATCTGGCTTGAGAAACAAAAAAATGGGCTGAGAAACAGAAAAATGGATTGAGGGAGCTGAAAATGGGCTGAAACCCCCAAAAATGGACTGAGGGACCCCAAAATTGTCTTAGGAACCCAAAAATGTTTTGAGGAACCTCAAATTGGGCTGAGGAACCCAAAAAAGCGTTGAAGGCCTAAAAAATCGGCTGAGGAAACCAAAAATAGATTGAGAACCTGAAAAAAGGGCCAAGGGACCCAAAAATGGATTGAGGGAGCTTAAAATGGGCTGAAAAAGCCAAAAATGGATTGAGGAACACAAAAATCAGCGGAAGGGCCACAAAAATGGACAGAGGAACACAAAAATAGACTGAGGGACTCCAATCTGGCTTGAGAAAAAAAAATGGGCTGAGAAACACAAAAATGCTTTGAGCAAACCGAAAATAGGCTGAGGAACCCAAAAACGGATAGAGAAACAAAGAAATGGGCTGAGAAACCCAAAAATGGATTGAGGAACCTAAAAATAGGCCTAAAAATGGGCTGAGGAACCCAAATATGGATTTAGAAATCCAAAACAGAGGCCGAGGAACCCAAAAAATTGACTGAGGGACCCGAAAATGTGCTGAGAAACACAAAAATAGATGGGCGAAACCAAAAATCGGCTGAGAGACTCCAAAATTGCTTGAGAAACAAAAAGAATGGGCTGAGAAACACAAAAATGGATTCAGGAACCCAAAGATTGGCTGAGGGATCTAAAAATAGATTGAAAAACCCAAAAATGGACTGAGAGACCCCAAAATGGACTGAGGAAATAAAAAACGGATTGAGGGACCCAAAAATGGACTGAGGAACCCCAAAATGGATTGAGGAACGTAAAAATGGGCTAAGGAAACCAAAAATGGATTGAGGAACGTAAAAATGGGCAGAGGGACCCAAAAATGCATTTAGGAACCCAAAAATGAGCGGTCAGTCCACAAAACGACTTGAGAAACAAAAAGTTGGCTCCGAAACCCCAAAAATGGGTTGAGGGCCTAAAAAATAGGCGGAGGAACCCAAAACTGGATTGAGGAACCAGAAAAAGGGCTGAGGGACCCAAAAATAGATTAGGAACCAGAAAACAAGCCGAGGGAACGAAAAATGGATTGAGGGACCGAAAAGTGTGCTGAGGAACCCAAAAATGGATTGAGGAACCCAAAAATGGGCTGAGAGACCTCAAAATGGCTTGAGAAAGTAGAAAAATGGGCTGAAAACAGCAAGAATGGATTGAGGGACCCAAAAATTGGCTGACGAACCAAACAATGGTTTGAGGAACCCCAAAATGGACTGAGGAACCCACAAATGGATTTAGAAATCCAATAAAAGGGGCTGAAGAACCTAAAAATGGTCTGAGGGACACAAAAACGGGCTGAGAAACACTAAAATAGATGGGTGACACAAAAAAAAATGCTGCGGGACTCTAAAATGGCTTGAGAAACCAAGAAAATAGGCTGAGAAACACAAATATGGATTGAGGAACCCAAAAATGGGCTGAGAAACCCAAAAATGGGCTGAGAAACCCAAAAATGGATTGAGTGACCCAAAAATAGGCTGAGGAAACCAAAAATGGATAGAGGAACCAAAAAATGATCTGAGGAAACCAAAAATAGATTGAGGAACATAAAAATGGGCCAAGGGATCCAAAAATGCATTGAGGAACCAGAAAAAGGGCCGAGGGTCCCAAAAATGCATTGAGGGACCAAAAATGGGCGGTCAGACCACAAAATGACTTGAGAAGCCATGAAATGGGCTGAGAAAACAAAAACTGGGTTGAAGGCCTAAAATAGGCTGAGGAACCCAAAAATGGATTGAGAAACCAGAAAAACAGGCCGAGGGACTCAAAAAGGATTGAGGGACCCAAACATAGGCTGAGGAACCTAAAAGTGGATTGAGAAACCCAAAAATCAGTGGAGAGACCCAGAAATGGACAGAGAAACACAAAAATAGACTCCAATCTGGCTTGAGAAACAAAAAAATGGGCTGAGAAACAGAAAAATGGATTGAGGGAGCTGAAAATGGGCTGAAACCCCCAAAAATGGACTGAGGGACCCCAAAATTGTCTTAGGAACCCAAAAATGTTTTGAGGAACCTCAAATTGGGCTGAGGAACCCAAAAAAGCGTTGAAGGCCTAAAAAATCGGCTGAGGAAACCAAAAATAGATTGAGAAACCTGAAAAAAGGGCCAAGGGACCCAAAAATGGATTGAGGGAGCTTAAAATGGGCTGAAAAAGCCAAAAATGGATTGAGGAACACAAAAATCAGCGGAAGGGCCACAAAATGGACAGAGGAACACAAAAATAGACTGAGGGACTCCAATCTGGCTTGAGAAAAAAAAATGGGCTGAGAAACACAAAAATGCTTTGAGCAAACCGAAAATAGGCTGAGGAACCCAAAAACGGATAGAGAAACAAAGAAATGGGCTGAGAAACCCAAAAATGGATTGAGGAACCTAAAAATAGGCCTAAAAATGGGCTGAGGAACCCAAATATGGATTTAGAAATCCAAAACAGAGGCCGAGGAACCCAAAAAATTGACTGAGGGACCCGAAAATGTGCTGAGAAACACAAAAATAGATGGGCGAAACCAAAAATCGGCTGAGAGACTCCAAAATTGCTTGAGAAACAAAAAGAATGGGCTGAGAAACACAAAAATGGATTCAGGAAACCAAAGATTGGCTGAGGGATCTAAAAATAGATTGAAAAACCCAAAAATGGACTGAGAGACCCCAAAATGGACTGAGGAAATAAAAAACGGATTGAGGGACCCAAAAATGGACTGAGGAACCCCAAAATGGATTGAGGAACGTAAAAATGGGCTAAGGAAACCAAAAATGGATTGAGGAACGTAAAAATGGGCAGAGGGACCCAAAAATGCATTTAGGAACCCAAAAATGAGCGGTCAGTCCACAAAACGACTTGAGAAACAAAAAGTTGGCTCCGAAACCCCAAAAATGGGTTGAGGGCCTAAAAAATAGGCGGAGGAACCCAAAACTGGATTGAGGAACCAGAAAAAGGGCTGAGGGACCCAAAAATAGATTTAGGAACCAGAAAACAAGCCGAGGGAACGAAAAATGGATTGAGGGACCGAAAAGTGTGCTGAGGAACCCAAAAATGGATTGAGGAACCCAAAAATGGGCTGAGAGACCTCAAAATGGCTTGAGAAAGTAGAAAAATGGGCTGAAAACAGCAAGAATGGATTGAGGGACCCAAAAATTGGCTGACGAACCAAACAATGGTTTGAGGAACCCCAAAATGGACTGAGGAACCCACAAATGGATTTAGAAATCCAATAAAAGGGGCTGAAGAACCTAAAAATGGTCTGAGGGACACAAAAACGGGCTGAGAAACACTAAAATAGATGGGTGACACAAAAAAAAATGCTGCGGGACTCTAAAATGGCTTGAGAAACCAAGAAAATAGGCTGACAAACACAAATATGGATTGAGGAACCCAAAAATGGGCTGAGAAACCCAAAAATGGGCTGAGAAACCCAAAAATGGATTGAGTGACCCAAAAATAGGCTGAGGAAACCAAAAATGATCTGAGGAAACCAAAAATAGATTGAGGAACATAAAAATAGGCCGAGGGATCCAAAAATGCATTGAGGAACCAGAAAAAGCGCCGAGGGTCCCAAAAATGCATTGAGGGACCAAAAATGGGCGGTCAGACCACAAAATGACTTGAGAAGCCATGAAATGGGCTGAGAAAACAAAAAATGGGTTGAAGGCCTAAAATAGGCTGAGGAACCCAAAAATGGATTGAGAAACCAGAAAAACAGGCCGAGGGACTCAAAAAAGGATTGAGGGACCCAAACATAGGCTGAGGAACCTAAAAGTGGATTGAGAAACCCAAAAATCAGTGGAGAGACCCAGAAATGGACAGAGAAACACAAAAATAGACTGAGGGATTCCAATCTGGCTTGAGAAACAAAAAAATGGGCTGAGAAACAGAAAAATGGATTGAGGGAGCTGAAAATGGGCTGAAACCCCCAAAAATGGACTGAGGGACCCCAAAATTGTCTTAGGAACCCAAAAATGTTTTGAGGAACCTCAAATTGGGCTGAGGAACCCAAAAAAGCGTTGAAGGCCTAAAAAATCGGCTGAGGAAACCAAAAATAGATTGAGAAACCTGAAAAAAGGGCCAAGGGACCCAAAAATGGATTGAGGGACCTTAAAATGGGCTGAAAAAGCCAAAAATGCGTTGAGGAACACAAAAATCAGCGGAAGGGCCACAAAAATGGACAGAGGAACACAAAAATAGACTGAGGGACTCCAATCTGGCTTGAGAAAAAAAAATGGGCTGAGAAACACAAAAATGCTTTGAGCAAACCGAAAATAGGCTGAGGAACCCAAAAACGGATAGAGAAACAAAGAAATGGGCTGAGAAACCCAAAAATGGATTGAGGAACCTAAAAATAGGCCTAAAAATGGGCTGAGGAACCCAAATATGGATTTAGAAATCCAAAACAGAGGCCGAGGAACCCAAAAAATTGACTGAGGGACCCGAAAATGTGCTGAGAAACACAAAAATAGATGGGCGAAACCAAAAATAGGCTGAGAGACTCCAAAATTGCTTGAGAAACAAAAAGAATGGGCTGAGAAACACAAAAATGGATTCAGGAACCCAAAGATTGGCTGAGGGATCTAAAAATAGATTGAAAAACCCAAAAATGGACTGAGAGACCCCCAAATGGACTGAGGAAATAAAAAACGGATTGAGGGACCCAAAAATGGACTGAGGAACCCAAAAATGGATTGAGGAACGTAAAAATGGGCTAAGGAAACCAAAAATGGATTGAGGAATGTAAAAATGGGCAGAGGGACCCAAAAATGCATTTAGGAACCCAAAAATGAGCGGTCAGTCCACAAAACGACTTGAGAAACAAAAAGTTGGCTCCGAAACCCCAAAAATGGGTTGAGAACCTAAAAAATAGGCTGAGGAACCCAAAACTGGATTGAGGAACCAGAAAAAGGGCTGAGGGACCCAAAAATAGATTTAGGAACCAGAAAACAAGCCGAGGGAACGAAAAATGGATTGAGGGACCGAAAAGTGTGCTGAGGAACCCAAAAATGGATTGAGGAACCCAAAAATGGGCTGAGAGACCTCAAAATGGCTTGAGAAAGTAGAAAAATGGGCTGAAAACAGCAAGAATGGATTGAGGGACCCAAAAATTGGCTGACGAACCAAACAATGGTTTGAGGAACCCCAAAATGGACTGAGGAACCCACAAATGGATTTAGAAATCCAATAAAAGGGGCTGAAGAACCTAAAAATGGTCTGAGGGACACAAAAACGGGCTGAGAAACACTAAAATAGATGGGTGACACAAAAAAAAATGCTGCGGGACTCTAAAATGGCTTGAGAAACCAAGAAAATAGGCTGACAAACACAAATATGGATTGAGGAACCCAAAAATGGGCTGAGAAACCCAAAAATGGGCTGAGAAACCCAAAAATGGATTGAGTGACCCAAAAATAGGCTGAGGAAACCAAAAATGATCTGAGGAAACCAAAAATAGATTGAGGAACATAAAAATAGGCCGAGGGATCCAAAAATGCATTGAGGAACCAGAAAAAGCGCCGAGGGTCCCAAAAATGCATTGAGGGACCAAAAATGGGCGGTCAGACCACAAAATGACTTGAGAAGCCATGAAATGGGCTGAGAAAACAAAAAATGGGTTGAAGGCCTAAAATAGGCTGAGGAACCCAAAAATGGATTGAGAAACCAGAAAAACAGGCCGAGGGACTCAAAAAAGGATTGAGGGACCCAAACATAGGCTGAGGAACCTAAAAGTGGATTGAGAAACCCAAAAATCAGTGGAGAGACCCAGAAATGGACAGAGAAACACAAAAATAGACTGAGGGATTCCAATCTGGCTTGAGAAACAAAAAAATGGGCTGAGAAACAGAAAAATGGATTGAGGGAGCTGAAAATGGGCTGAAACCCCCAAAAATGGACTGAGGGACCCCAAAATTGTCTTAGGAACCCAAAAATGTTTTGAGGAACCTCAAATTGGGCTGAGGAACCCAAAAAAGCGTTGAAGGCCTAAAAAATCGGCTGAGGAAACCAAAAATAGATTGAGAAACCTGAAAAAAGGGCCAAGGGACCCAAAAATGGATTGAGGGACCTTAAAATGGGCTGAAAAAGCCAAAAATGCATTGAGGAACACAAAAATCAGCGGAAGGGCCACAAAAATGGACAGAGGAACACAAAAATAGACTGAGGGACTCCAATCTGGCTTGAGAAAAAAAAATGGGCTGAGAAACACAAAAATGCTTTGAGCAAACCGAAAATAGGCTGAGGAACCCAAAAACGGATAGAGAAACAAAGAAATGGGCTGAGAAACCCAAAAATGGATTGAGGAACCTAAAAATAGGCCTAAAAATGGGCTGAGGAACCCAAATATGGATTTAGAAATCCAAAACAGAGGCCGAGGAACCCAAAAAATTGACTGAGGGACCCGAAAATGTGCTGAGAAACACAAAAATAGATGGGCGAAACCAAAAATAGGCTGAGAGACTCCAAAATTGCTTGAGAAACAAAAAGAATGGGCTGAGAAACACAAAAATGGATTCAGGAACCCAAAGATTGGCTGAGGGATCTAAAAATAGATTGAAAAACCCAAAAATGGACTGAGAGACCCCCAAATGGACTGAGGAAATAAAAAACGGATTGAGGGACCCAAAAATGGACTGAGGAACCCCAAAATGGATTGAGGAACGTAAAAATGGGCTAAGGAAACCAAAAATGGATTGAGGAACGTAAAAATGGGCAGAGGGACCCAAAAATGCATTTAGGAACCCAAAAATGAGCGGTCAGTCCACAAAACGACTTGAGAAACAAAAAGTTGGCTCCGAAACCCCAAAAATGGGTTGAGAACCTAAAAAATAGGCTGAGGAACCCAAAACTGGATTGAGGAACCAGAAAAAGGGCTGAGGGACCCAAAAATAGATTTAGGAACCAGAAAACAAGCCGAGGGAACGAAAAATGGATTGAGGGACCGAAAAGTGTGCTGAGGAACCCAAAAATGGATTGAGGAACCCAAAAATGGGCTGAGAGACCTCAAAATGGCTTGAGAAAGTAGAAAAATGGGCTGAAAACAGCAAGAATGGATTGAGGGACCCAAAAATTGGCTGACGAACCAAACAATGGTTTGAGGAACC
>JAUMJL010002709.1:0-2500 GCA_033558185.1 Dromococcyx pavoninus
TATTTTTTCTTAGTTTTGGGGTTTTTTTTTCAGTTACAATCACATTCTCACAGGTTACACTTATAAATTACAGTTAGAGGTTACGATGACCATTACCGTTACAGATAATGGAACACGTTGCAGGTTACAAGTAAACAGTTAGCAGTTAGGGGTTACGGGTTAGGAGTTATCATTACAGTTAGGTTACGATTCAGGTCAAGATTAGAGTTCACGTTAGGATTACAGGTACAGTTACATTTTAAACTTACACGTTAAAGCTTACAGTTACAGTTAGCATTAAGAGTTAGGGTTAACAGTCAGGATTAACATTAGGCTTAGGGTCAACATTACACTTAGGATTAGGGGTAACACGTTAGGTTTACGGGTTACACTTAGGGATTACACTTAGGGGTTAGTCTTAGGAGTGACGGTTAGGGTTTGGCCTTACAGGTCAGCCTTAGGGGTTGGGGGTTCCCTTAGGGGTTCCCTTAGGGGTTGGGGGTTAGTGTTAGCGGTTAGGCTTAGGGCTTAGGGTTAGGGGTTAGAGTTAGGAGTTAGGGGTTAGGATTAGAGATACGATTAGGGTTACGGTTAGGGTTAGGGTTACATTTAGGGTGCCATTAGTGTTAGGGTTACCGGCCTTTTTCTTTTAGATTTTCTTTTCCTTTTTTTCATTTTCTTTCTCTTTTACTTTTTCTTACTTTTGTTTTAATGTTTTATTTTTATTTTTATTATTATTTTTATTTTTATTTCTATTGTTAGTTTTTTTACTTTTTTCTTTTTCTTTTTCTTTTTCTTTTTCTTTTTCTTTTTCTTTTTCTTTTTCTTTTTCTTTTTCTTTTTCTTTTTCTTTTTCTTTTTCTTTTTATTTTTCTTTTTCTTTTTCTTTTTCTTTTTCTTTCTCTTTCTCTTTCTCTGTCTCTTTCTCTGTCTCTTTATTTTTCTTTTTCCTTTTCTTTTTCTTTTTATTTTTATTTTCTTTTTCTTATTTGTTTTTTCTTTTCCTTTCTCTTGTTGTTTTTTTTTCTTTATAATATTTCTTTCTTTTTTATTTATTTTTTCCTAATTTTGGGGTTTTTTTTTTTCAGTTACACTCCCATCCTCACAGGTTACATTTATAAATTACAGTTAGAGGTTACGATGACCATTAGCGTTACAGATTATGCTAACAAGTTGCAGGTTAGAAGTAAACAGTTAGCAGTTAGGGGTTACGGGTTAGGAGTTATCATTACAGTTAGGTTACGATTCAGGTTAGGATTAGAGTTCACGTTAGGATGACAGGTACAGTTAAAATTTAAATTACACGCTAAGGCTTACAGTTACAGTTAGCATTAAGAGTTAGGGTTAACAGTCAGGATTAACATTAGGCTTAGGCTTAACATTACACTTAGGCTTAGGGGTAACACGTTAGATTTACGGGTTAAACTTAGGGATTACAATTAGGGGTTAGGCTTAGGAGTGAGGGTTAGGGGTTGGCCTTACAGGTCAACCTCAGGGTTTGGGGGTTCCCTTAGGGGTTCCCTTAGGTGTTGGGGGTTAGAGTTAGCGGTTAGGGCTTAGGGTTAGGGGTTAGAGTTAGGAGTTAGGGGTTAGGATTAGAGATACAATTAGGGTTACGGTTAGTATTAGGGTTACATTTAGGGTGCCATTAGGGTTAGGGTTACCGGCCTTTTTCTCTTTTTTTCCTCTTTTTCTTTTTCTTTTTCTTTTTCTTTTTCTTTTTCCTCTTCTTCTTCTTCTTCTTCTTCTTCTTCTTCTTCTTCTTCCTTTTCCTTTTCCTTTTCTTTTTCTTTTCTTTTTCTTTTTCTTTTTCTTTTTCTTTTTCTTTTTCTTTTTCTTTTTCTTTTTCTTTTTCTTTTTCTTTTTCTTTTTCTTTTTCTTTTTCTTTTTCTTTTTCTTTTTCTTTTTCTTTTTCTTTTTCTTTTTCTTTTTCTTTTCCTTTTCCTTTTCCTTTTCCTTTTCCTTTTCCTTTTTCTTTTCCTTTTCCTTTTCCTTTTTCTTTTTCTTTTTTCTTTTCTTTTTTTCTTATATGTTTTTTCTTTTCCTTTCTCTAATTGTTTTTTTTTCTTTATAATATTTCCTTCTTTTTTATTTGTTTTTTTTTTCTTTTTTATTTATTTTTTCTTAGTTTTGGGGTTTTTTTTTCAGTTACAATCACATTCTCACAGGTTACACTTATAAATTACAGTTAGAGGTTATGATGACCATTACCGTTACAGATAATGGAACACGTTGCAGGTTACAAGTAAACAGTCAGCAGTTAGGGGTTACGGGTTAGGAGTTATCATTACAGTTAGGTTACGATTCAGGTCAAGATTAGAGTTCACGTTAGGATTACAGGTACAGTTACATTTTAAACTTACACGTTAAAGCTTACAGTTACAGTTAGCATTAAGAGTTAGGGTTAACAGTCAGGATTAACATTAGGCTTAGGGTCAACATTACACTTAGGCTTAGGGGTAACACGTTAGGTTTACGGGTTAGACTTAGGGATTACACTTAGGGGTTAGTCTTAGGAGTG
>JAUMJL010002709.1:7500-22002 GCA_033558185.1 Dromococcyx pavoninus
GTTTACGGGTTAGACTTAGGGATTACACTTAGGGGTTAGTCTTAGGAGTGACGGTTAGGGTTTGGCCTTACAGGTCAGACTTAGGGGTTGGGGGTTCCCTTAGGGGTTCCCTTAGGGGTTGGGGGTTAGAGTTAGCGGTTAGGGTTAGGGCTTAGGGTTAGGGGTTAGAGTTAGGAGTTAGGGGTTAGGATTAGAGATACGATTAGGGTTACGGTTAGGGTTAGGGTTACATTTAGGGTGCCATTAGGGTTAGGGTTACCGGCCTTTTTCTTTTAGATTTTCTTTTCCTTTTTTTCATTTTCTTTCTCTTTTACTTTTTCTTATTTTTATTTTAATTTTTTATTTTTATTTTTATTATTATTTTTATTTTTATTTCTATTGTTAGGTTTTTTTACTCTTTTTCTTTTTCTTTTTCTTTTTCTTTTTCTTTTTTTTCTTTTTCTTTTTTTTCTTTTTCTTTTTCTTTTTCTTTTTCTTTCTCTTTCTCTTTCTCTTTCTCTGTCTCTTTCTCTGTCTCTTTATTTTTATTTTTCCTTTTCTTTTTATTTTTATTTTTATTTTCTTTTTCTTATTAGTTTTTTCTTTTCCTTTCTCTTGTTGTTTTTTTTTCTTTATAATATTTCTTTCTTTTTTATTTATTTTTTCTTAGTTTTGGGGTTTGTTTTTTTTTCAGTTACACTCCCATCCTCACAGGTTACATTTATAAATTACAGTTAGAGGTTACGATGACCATTAGCGTTACAGATTATGCTAACAAGTTGCAGGTTAGAAGTAAACAGTTAGCAGTTAGGGGTTACGGGTTAGGAGTTATCATTACAGTTAGGTTGCGATTCAGGTTAGGATTAGAGTTCACGTTAGGATGACAGGTACAGTTAAAATTTAAATTACACGCTAAGGCTTACAGTTACAGTTAGCATTAAGAGTTAGGGTTAACAGTCAGGATTAACATTAGGCTTAGGCTTAACATTACACTTAGGCTTAGGGGTAACACATTAGATTTACGGGTTAAACTTAGGGATTACAATTAGGGGTTAGGCTTAGGAGTGAGGGTTAGGGGTTGGCCTTACAGGTCAACCTCAGGGTTTGGGGGTTCCCTTAGGGGTTCCCTTAGGTGTTGGGGGTTAGAGTTAGCGGTTAGGGCTTAGGGTTAGGGGTTAGAGTTAGGAGTTAGGGGTTAGGATTAGAGATACAATTAGGGTTACGGTTAGTATTAGGGTTACATTTAGGGTGCCATTAGGGATAGGGTTACCGGCCTTTTCCTCTTTTTTTCCTCTTTTTCTTTTTCTTTCTCTTTTTCTTTTTCTTTTTCTTTTTCTTTTTCTTTTTCTTTTTCTTTTTCTTTTTCTTTTTCTTTTTCTTTTTCTTTTTCTTTTTCTTTTTCTTTTTCTTTTTATTTTTATTTTTATTTTTATTTTTCTTTTTCTTATTCTTTTCCTTTTCCATTTCCTTTTCCTTTTCCTTTTCCTTTTTCTTTTTCTTTTTCTTTTCCTTTTTCTTTTTCTTTTTTCTTTTCTTTTTTTCTTATATGTTTTTTCTTTTCCTTTCTCTAATTGTTTTTTTTTCTTTATAATATTTCCTTCTTTTTTATTTCTTTTTTTTTTTCTTTTTTATTTATTTTTTCTTAGTTTTGGGGTTTTTTTTTCAGTTACAATCACATTCTCACAGCTTACACTTATAAATTACAGTTAGAGGTTACGATGACCATTACCGTTACAGATAATGGAACACGTTGCAGGTTACAAGTAAACAGTTAGCAGTTAGGGGTTACGGGTTAGGAGTTATCATTACAGTTAGGTTACGATTCAGGTCAAGATTAGAGTTCACGTTAGGATTACAGGTACAGTTACATTTTGAACTTACACGTTAAAGCTTACAGTTACAGTTAGCATTAAGAGTTAGGGTTAACAGTCAGGATTAACATTAGGCTTAGGGTCAACATTACACTTAGGATTAGGGGTAACACGTTAGGTTTACGGGTTAGACTTAGGGATTACACTTAGGGGTTAGTCTTAGGAGTGACGGTTAGGGTTTGGCCTTACAGGTCAGCCTTAGGGGTTGGGGGTTCCCTTAGGGGTTCCCTTAGGGGTTGGGGGTTAGAGTTAGCGGTTAGGCTTAGGGCTTAGGGTTAGGGGTTAGAGTTAGGAGTTAGGGGTTAGGATTAGAGATACGATTAGGGTTACGGTTAGGGTTAGGGTTACATTTAGGGTGCCATTAGTGTTAGGGTTACCGGCCTTTTTCTTTTAGATTTTCTTTTCCTTTTTTTCATTTTCTTTCTCTTTTACATTTTCTTACTTTTGTTTTAATGTTTTATTTTTATTTTTATTATTATTTTTATTTTTATTTCTATTGTTAGTTTTTTTACTTTTTTCTTTTTCTTTTTCTTTTTCTTTTTCTTTTTCTTTTTCTTTTTCTTTTTCTTTTTCTTTTTCTTTTTCTTTTTCTTTTTCTTTTTCTTTTTCTTTTTCTTTTTCTTTTTCTTTTTCTTTTTCTTTTTCTTTCTCTTTCTCTGTCTCTTTCTCTGTCTCTTTATTTTTCTTTTTCCTTTTCTTTTTCTTTTTCTTTTTATTTTCTTTTTCTTATTTGTTTTTTCTTTTCCTTTCTCTTGTTGTTTTTTTTTCTTTATAATATTTCTTTCTTTTTTATTTATTTTTTTCCTAATTTTGGGGTTTTTTTTTTTCAGTTACACTCCCATCCTCACAGGTTACATTTATAAATTACAGTTAGAGGTTACGATGACCATTAGCGTTACAGATTATGCTAACAAGTTGCAGGTTACAAGTAAACAGTTAGCAGTTAGGGGTTACGGGTTAGGAGTTATCATTACAGTTAGGTTACGATTCAGGTTAGGATTAGAGTTCACGTTAGGATGACAGGTACAGTTAAAATTTAAATTACACGCTAAGGCTTACAGTTACAGTTAGCATTAAGAGTTAGGGTTAACAGTCAGAATTAACATTAGGCTTAGGCTTAACATTACACTTAGGCTTAGGGGTAACACATTAGATTTACGGGTTAAACTTAGGGATTACAATTAGGGGTTAGGCTTAGGAGTGAGGGTTAGGGGTTGGCCTTACAGGTCAACCTCAGGGTTTGGGGGTTCCCTTAGGGGTTCCCTTAGGTGTTGGGGGTTAGAGTTAGCGGTTAGGGCTTAGGGTTAGGGGTTAGAGTTAGGAGTTAGGGGTTAGGATTAGAGATACAATTAGGGTTACGGTTAGTATTAGGGTTACATTTAGGGTGCCATTAGGGATAGGGTTACCGGCCTTTTCCTCTTTTTTTCCTCTTTTTCTTTTTCTTTTTCTTTTTCTTTTTCTTTTTCCTTTTCTTTTTCCTTTTCTTTTTCTTTTTCTTTTTCTTTTTCTTTTTCTTTTTCTTTTTCTTTTTCTTTTTCTTTTTCTTTTTCTTTTTCTTTTTCTTTTTCTTTTTCCTTTTCTTTTTCTTTTTCTTTTTCTTTTTCTTATTCTTTTCCTTTTCCATTTCCTTTTCCTTTTCCTTTTCCTTTTTCTTTTTCTTTTTCTTTTCCTTTTTCTTTTTCTTTTTTCTTTTCTTTTTTTCTTATATGTTTTTTCTTTTCCTTTCTCTAATTGTTTTTTTTTCTTTATAATATTTCCTTCTTTTTTATTTCTTTTTTTTTTTTCTTTTTTATTTATTTTTTCTTAGTTTTGGGGTTTTTTTTTCAGTTACAATCACATTCTCACAGGTTACACTTATAAATTACAGTTTGAGGTTACGATGACCATTACCGTTACAGATAATGGAACACGTTGCAGGTTACAAGTAAACAGTTAGCAGTTAGGGGTTACGGGTTAGGAGTTATCATTACAGTTAGGTTACGATTCAGGTCAAGATTAGAGTTCACGTTAGGATTACAGGTACAGTTACATTTTGAACTTACACGTTAAAGCTTACAGTTACAGTTAGCATTAAGAGTTAGGGTTAACAGTCAGGATTAACATTAGGCTTAGGGTCAACATTACACTTAGGATTAGGGGTAACACGTTAGGTTTACGGGTTAGACTTAGGGATTACACTTAGGGGTTAGTCTTAGGAGTGACGGTTAGGGTTTGGCCTTACAGGTCAGCCTTAGGGGTTGGGGGTTCCCTTAGGGGTTCCCTTAGGGGTTGGGGGTTAGAGTTAGCGGTTAGGCTTAGGGCTTAGGGTTAGGGGTTAGAGTTAGGAGTTAGGGGTTAGGATTAGAGATACGATTAGGGTTACGGTTAGGGTTAGGGTTACATTTAGGGTGCCATTAGTGTTAGGGTTACCGGCCTTTTTCTTTTAGATTTTCTTTTCCTTTTTTTCATTTTCTTTCTCTTTTACATTCTCTTACTTTTGTTTTAATGTTTTATTTTTATTTTTATTATTATTTTTATTTTTATTTCTATTGTTAGTTTTTTTACTTTTTTCTTTTTCTTTTTCTTTTTCTTTTTCTTTTTCTTTTTCTTTTTCTTTTTCTTTTTCTTTTTCTTTTTCTTTTTCTTTTTCTTTTTCTTTTTCTTTTTCTTTTTCTTTCTCTTTCTCTTTCTCTTTCTCTGTCTCTTTCTCTGTCTCTTTATTTTTCTTTTTCCTTTTCTTTTTCTTTTTATTTTTATTTTCTTTTTCTTATTTGTTTTTTCTTTTCCTTTCTCTTGTTGTTTTTTTTTCTTTATAATATTTCTTTCTTTTTTATTTATTTTTTCCTAGTTTTGGGGTTTTTTTTTTTCAGTTACACTCCCATCCTCACAGGTTACATTTATAAATTACAGTTAGAGGTTACGATGACCATTAGCGTTACAGATTATGCTAACAAGTTGCAGGTTACAAGTAAACAGTTAGCAGTTAGGGGTTACGGGTTAGGAGTTATCATTACAGTTAGGTTACGATTCAGGTTAGGATTAGAGTTCACGTTAGGATGACAGGTACAGTTAAAATTTAAATTACACGCTAAGGCTTACAGTTACAGTTAGCATTAAGAGTTAGGGTTAACAGTCAGGATTAACATTAGGCTTAGGCTTAACATTACACTTAGGCTTAGGGGTAACACGTTAGATTTACGGGTTAAACTTAGGGATTACAATTAGGGGTTAGGCTTAGGAGTGAGGGTTAGGGGTTGGCCTTACAGGTCAACCTCAGGGTTTGGGGGTTCCCTTAGGGGTTCCCTTAGGTGTTGGGGGTTAGAGTTAGCGGTTAGAGCTTAGGGTTAGGGGTTAGAGTTAGGAGTTAGGGGTTAGGATTAGAGATACAATTAGGGTTACGGTTAGTATTAGGGTTACATTTAGGGTGCCATTAGGGTTAGGGTTACCGGCCTTTTTCTCTTTTTTTCCTCTTTTTCTTTTTCTTTTTCTTTTTCTTTTTCTTTTTCTTTTTCCTCTTCTTCTTCTTCTTCTTCTTCTTCTTCTTCTTCTTCTTCTTCTTCTTCTTCTTCTTCTTCTTCTTCTTCCTTTTCCTTTTCTTTTTCTTTTCTCTTTCTTTTCCTTTTTCTTTTTCTTTTTCTTTTTCTTTTTCTTTTTCTTTTTCTTTTTCTTTTTCTTTTTCTTTTTCTTTTCCTTTTCCTTTTCTTTTTCTTTTTCTTTTTCTTTTTCTTTTTCTTTTTCTTTTTCTTTTTCTTTTTCTTTTTCTTTTTCTTTTTCTTTTTCTTTTTCTTTTTCTTTTTCTTTTTCTTTTTCTTTTTCTTTTCCTTTTCCTTTTCCTTTTTCTTTTCCTTTTTCTTTTCCTTTTCCTTTTTCTTTTTCTTTTTTCTTTTCTTTTTTTCTTATATGTTTTTTCTTTTCCTTTCTCTAATTGTTTTTTTTTTCTTTATAATATTTCCTTCTTTTTTATTTGTTTTTTTTTTTCTTTTTTATTTATTTTTTCTTAGTTTTGGGGTTTTTTTTTCAGTTACAATCACATTCTCACAGGTTACACTTATAAATTACAGTTAGAGGTTACGATGACCATTACCGTTACAGATAATGGAACACGTTGCAGGTTACAAGTAAACAGTTAGCAGTTAGGGGTTACGGGTTAGGAGTTATCATTACAGTTAGGTTACGATTCAGGTCAAGATTAGAGTTCACGTTAGGATTACAGGTACAGTTACATTTTAAACTTACACGTTAAAGCTTACAGTTACAGTTAGCATTAAGAGTTAGGGTTAACAGTCAGGATTAACATTAGGCTTAGGGTCAACATTACACTTAGGCTTAGGGGTAACACGTTAGGTTTACGGGTTAGACTTAGGGATTACACTTAGGGGTTAGTCTTAGGAGTGACGGTTAGGGTTTGGCCTTACAGGTCAGACTTAGGGGTTGGGGGTTCCCTTAGGGGTTCCCTTAGGGGTTGGGGGTTAGAGTTAGCGGTTAGGGTTAGGGCTTAGGGTTAGGGGTTAGAGTTAGGAGTTAGGGGTTAGGATTAGAGATACGATTAGGGTTACGGTTAGGGTTAGGGTTACATTTAGGGTGCCATTAGGGTTAGGGTTACCGGCCTTTTTCTTTTAGATTTTCTTTTCCTTTTTTTCATTTTCTTTCTCTTTTACTTTTTCTTATTTTTATTTTAATTTTTTATTTTTATTTTTATTATTATTTTTATTTTTATTTCTATTGTTAGGTTTTTTTACTCTTTTTCTTTTTCTTTTTCTTTTTCTTTTTTTTCTTTTTCTTTCTCTTTTTCTTTTTCTTTTTCTTTTTCTTTTTCTTTTTCTTTTTCTTTTTCTTTTTCTTTTTCTTTTTCTTTTTCTTTTTCTTTTTCTTTTTCTTTTTCTTTTTCTTTTTCTTTTTCTTTTTCTTTCTCTTTCTCTTTCTCTTTCTCTTTCTCTTTCTCTTTCTCTTTCTCTTTCTCTGTCTCTTTATTTTTCTTTTTCCTTTTCTTTTTATTTTTATTTTTATTTTCTTTTTCTTATTTGTTTTTTCTTTTCCTTTCTCTTGTTGTTTTTTTTCTTTATAATATTTCTTTCTTTTTTATTTATTTTTTCTTAGTTTTTGGGTTTTTTTTTTTTTCAGTTACACTCCAATCCTCACAGGTTACATTCATAAATTACAGTTAGAGGTTACGATGACCATTAGCGTTACAGATTATGCTAACAAGTTGCAGGTTAGAAGTAAACAGTTAGCAGTTAGGGGTTACGGGTTAGGAGTTATCATTACAGTTAGGTTGCGATTCAGGTTAGGATTAGAGTTCACGTTAGGATGACAGGTACAGTTAAAATTTAAATTACACGCTAATGCTTACAGTTACAGTTAGCATTAAGAGTTAGGGTTAACAGTCAGGATTAACATTAGGTTTAGGCTTAACATTACACTTAGGCTTAGGGGTAACACGTTAGATTTACGGGTTAAACTTAGGGATTACAATTAGGGGTTAGGCTTAGGAGTGAGGGTTAGGGGTTGGCCTTACAGGTCAACCTCAGGGTTTGGGGGTTCCCTTAGGGGTTCCCTTAGGTGTTGGGGGTTAGAGTTAGCGGTTAGGGCTTAGGGTTAGGGGTTAGAGTTAGGAGTTAGGGGTTAGGATTAGAGATACAATTAGGGTTACGGTTAGTATTAGGGTTACATTTAGGGTGCCATTAGGGATAGGGTTACCGGCCTTTTCCTCTTTTTTTCCTCTTTTTCTTTTTCTTTTTCTTTTTCTTTTTCTTTTTCTTTTTCTTTTTCTTTTTCTTTTTCTTTTTCTTTTTCTTTTTCTTTTTCTTTTTCTTTTTCTTTTTCTTTTTCTTTTTCTTTTTCTTTTTTTTTTCTTTTTTTCTTATATATTTCTTCTTTTCCTTTCTCTATTTGTTTTTTTTTTTATAATATTTCCTTCTTTTTTATTTGTTTTTTTTCTTTTTTATTTATTTTTTCTTAGTTTTGGGGTTTTTTTTTCAGTTACAATCACATCCTCACAGGTTACACTTATAAATTACAGTTAGAGGTTACGATGACCATTACCGTTACAGATAATGGAACACGTTGCAGGTTACAAGTAAACAGTTAGCAGTTAGGGGTTACGGGTTAGGAGTTATCATTACAGTTAGGTTACGATTCAGGTCAAGATTAGAGTTCACGTTAGGATTACAGGTACAGTTACATTTTAAACTTACACGTTAAAGCTTACAGTTACAGTTAGCATTAAGAGTTAGGGTTAACAGTCAGGATTAACATTAGGCTTAGGGTCAACATTACACTTAGGCTTAGGGGTAACACGTTAGGTTTACGGGTTAGACTTAGGGATTACACTTAGGGGTTAGTCTTAGGAGTGACGGTTAGGGTTTGGCCTTACAGGTCAGACTTAGGGGTTGGGGGTTCCCTTAGGGGTTCCCTTAGGGGTTGGGGGTTAGAGTTAGCGGTTAGGGTTAGGGCTTAGGGTTAGGGGTTAGAGTTAGGAGTTAGGGGTTAGGATTAGAGATACGATTAGGGTTACGGTTAGGGTTAGGGTTACATTTAGGGTGCCATTAGGGTTAGGGTTACCGGCCTTTTTCTTTTAGATTTTCTTTTCCTTTTTTTCATTTTCTTTCTCTTTTACTTTTTCTTATTTTTATTTTAATTTTTTATTTTTATTTTTATTATTATTTTTATTTTTATTTCTATTGTTAGGTTTTTTTACTCTTTTTCTTTTTCTTTTTCTTTTTCTTTTTCTTTTTTTTCTTTTTCTTTTTTTTCTTTTTCTTTTTCTTTTTCTTTTTCTTTTTCTTTCTCTTTCTCTTTCTCTTTCTCTGTCTCTTTCTCTGTCTCTTTATTTTTATTTTTCCTTTTCTTTTTATTTTTATTTTTATTTTCTTTTTCTTATTAGTTTTTTCTTTTCCTTTCTCTTGTTGTTTTTTTTTCTTTATAATATTTCTTTCTTTTTTATTTATTTTTTCTTAGTTTTGGGGTTTGTTTTTTTTTCAGTTACACTCCCATCCTCACAGGTTACATTTATAAATTACAGTTAGAGGTTACGATGACCATTAGCGTTACAGATTATGCTAACAAGTTGCAGGTTAGAAGTAAACAGTTAGCAGTTAGGGGTTACGGGTTAGGAGTTATCATTACAGTTAGGTTGCGATTCAGGTTAGGATTAGAGTTCACGTTAGGATGACAGGTACAGTTAAAATTTAAATTACACGCTAAGGCTTACAGTTACAGTTAGCATTAAGAGTTAGGGTTAACAGTCAGGATTAACATTAGGCTTAGGCTTAACATTACACTTAGGCTTAGGGGTAACACATTAGATTTACGGGTTAAACTTAGGGATTACAATTAGGGGTTAGGCTTAGGAGTGAGGGTTAGGGGTTGGCCTTACAGGTCAACCTCAGGGTTTGGGGGTTCCCTTAGGGGTTCCCTTAGGTGTTGGGGGTTAGAGTTAGCGGTTAGGGCTTAGGGTTAGGGGTTAGAGTTAGGAGTTAGGGGTTAGGATTAGAGATACAATTAGGGTTACGGTTAGTATTAGGGTTACATTTAGGGTGCCATTAGGGATAGGGTTACCGGCCTTTTCCTCTTTTTTTCCTCTTTTTCTTTTTCTTTCTCTTTTTCTTTTTCTTTTTCTTTTTCTTTTTCTTTTTCTTTTTCTTTTTCTTTTTCTTTTTCTTTTTCTTTTTCTTTTTCTTTTTCTTTTTCTTTTTCTTTTTCTTTTTCTTTTTCTTTTTCTTTTTCTTTTTCTTTTTCTTTTTCTTTTTCTTTTTCTTTTTCTTTTTCTTATTCTTTTCCTTTTCCATTTCCTTTTCCTTTTCCTTTTCCTTTTTCTTTTTCTTTTTCTTTTCCTTTTTCTTTTTCTTTTTTCTTTTCTTTTTTTCTTATATGTTTTTTCTTTTCCTTTCTCTAATTGTTTTTTTTTCTTTATAATATTTCCTTCTTTTTTATTTCTTTTTTTTTTCTTTTTATTTATTTTTTCTTAGTTTTGGGGTTTTTTTTTCAGTTACAATCACATTCTCACAGCTTACACTTATAAATTACAGTTAGAGGTTACGATGACCATTACCGTTACAGATAATGGAACACGTTGCAGGTTACAAGTAAACAGTTAGCAGTTAGGGGTTATGGGGTTAGAGAGTTATCATTACAGTTAGGTTACGATTCAGGTCAAGATTAGAGTTCACGTTAGGATTACAGGTACAGTTACATTTTGAACTTACACGTTAAAGCTTACAGTTACAGTTAGCATTAAGAGTTAGGGTTAACAGTCAGGATTAACATTAGGCTTAGGGTCAACATTACACTTAGGATTAGGGGTAACACGTTAGGTTTACGGGTTAGACTTAGGGATTACACTTAGGGGTTAGTCTTAGGAGTGACGGTTAGGGTTTGGCCTTACAGGTCAGCCTTAGGGGTTGGGGGTTCCCTTAGGGGTTCCCTTAGGGGTTGGGGGTTAGAGTTAGCGGTTAGGCTTAGGGCTTAGGGTTAGGGGTTAGAGTTAGGAGTTAGGGGTTAGGATTAGAGATACGATTAGGGTTACGGTTAGGGTTAGGGTTACATTTAGGGTGCCATTAGTGTTAGGGTTACCGGCCTTTTTCTTTTAGATTTTCTTTTCCTTTTTTTCATTTTCTTTCTCTTTTACATTTTCTTACTTTTGTTTTAATGTTTTATTTTTATTTTTATTATTATTTTTATTTTTATTTCTATTGTTAGTTTTTTTACTTTTTTCTTTTTCTTTTTCTTTTTCTTTTTCTTTTTCTTTTTCTTTTTCTTTTCTTTTCTTTTTCTTTTTCTTTTTCTTTTTCTTTTTCTTTTTCTTTTTCTTTTTCTTTTTCTTTTTCTTTTTCTTTCTCTTTCTCTTTCTCTTTCTCTGTCTCTTTCTCTGTCTCTTTATTTTTCTTTTCCTTTTCTTTTTCTTTTTCTTTTTATTTTCTTTTTCTTATTTGTTTTTTCTTTTCCTTTCTCTTGTTGTTTTTTTTTCTTTATAATATTTCTTTCTTTTTTATTTATTTTTTCCTAATTTTGGGTTTTTTTTTTTCAGTTACACTCCCATCCTCACAGGTTACATTTATAAATTACAGTTAGAGGTTACGATGACCATTAGCGTTACAGATTATGCTAACAAGTTGCAGGTTACAAGTAAACAGTTAGCAGTTAGGGGTTACGGGTTAGGAGTTATCATTACAGTTAGGTTACGATTCAGGTTAGGATTAGAGTTCACGTTAGGATGACAGGTACAGTTAAAATTTAAATTACACGCTAAGGCTTACAGTTACAGTTAGCTTTAAGAGTTAGAGTTGAACAGTCAGGATTAACATTAGGCTTAGGCTTAACATTACACTTAGGCTTAGGGGTAAGACGTTAGATTTACGGGTTAAACTTAGGGATTACACTTAGGGGTTAGGCTTAGGAGTGAGGGTTAGGGGGTTGGCTTACAGGTCAACCTCAGGGTTTGGGGGTTCCCTTAGGGGTTCCCTTAGGTGTTGGGGGTTAGAGTTAGCGGTTAGGGCTTAGGGTTAGGGGTTAGAGTTAGGAGTTAGGGGTTAGGATTAGAGATACAATTAGGGTTACGGTTAGGTATTAGGGTTACATTTAGGGTGCCATTAGGGTTAGGGTTACCGGCCTTTTTCTCTTTTTTTCCTCTTTTTCTTTTTCTTTTTCTTTTTCTTTTTCTTTTTCTCTCTTCTTCTTCTCTTCTTCTTCTTCTTCTTCTTCTTCTTCTTCTTCTTCTTCTTCCTTTTCCTTTTCCTTTTCTTTTTCTTTTCTTTTTCTTTTTCTTTTCTTTTTCTTTTTCTTTTTCTTTTTCTTTTCTTTTTCTTTTTCTTTTTCTTTTTTCTTTTTCTTTTTCTTTTCTTTTTCTTTTTCTTTTTCTTTTTCTTTTTCTTTTTCTTTTTCTTTTTCTTTTTTTTTCTTTTTCTTTTTCTTTTTCTTTTCCTTTCCTTTTTCTTTTTCTTTTATTTTTCTTTTCCTTTTTCTTTTTCATTTTTCTTTTCTTTTTTTCTTATATGTTTTTTCTTTTCCTTTGTCTAATAGTTTTTTTTTTCTTTATAATATTTCCTTCTTTTTTATTTGTTTTTTTTTTCTTTTTTATTTATTTTTCTTAGTTTGGGGTTTTTTTTTCAGTTACAATCACATTCTCACAGGTTACACTTATAAATTACAGTTAGAGGTTACGATGATCATTACCGTTACAGATAATGGAACACGTTGCAGGTTACAAGAAAACAGTTAGCAGTTAGGGGTTACGGGTTAGGAGTTATCATTACAGTTAGGTTACGATTCAGGTCAAGATTAGAGTTCACGTTAGGATTACAGGTACAGTTACATTTTAAAATTACATGTTAAGGCTTACAGTTACAGTTAGCATTAAGAGTTAGGGTTAACAGTCAAGGTTAACATTTGGCTTAGGGTTAACATTACACTTAGGCTTAGGGGTAACACGTTAGGTTTACGGATTAGACTTAGGGATTACACTTAGGGGTTAGGCTTAGGAGTGACGGTTAGGGTTTGGCCTTACAGGTCAGCCTTAGGGGTTGGGGGTTCCCTTAGGGGTTCCCTTAGGGGTTGGGGGTTAGAGTTAGCGGTTAGGGTTAGGGCTTAGGGTTAGGGGTTAGAATTAGGAGTTAGGTGTTAGGATTAGAGATACGATTAGGGTTACGGTTAGGATTAGGGTTACAGTTAGTGTGCCATTAGGGTTAGGGTTACCGGCCTTTTTTTTTTAGTTTTTCTTTTCCTTTTTTTTTCATTTTCTTTCTCTTTTACATTTTCTTATTTTTGTTTTAATGTTTTATTTTTATTTATATTATTATTTTTATTTTTATTTCTATTGTTAGTTTTTTTACTTTTTTCTTTTTCTTTTTCTTTTTCTTTTTCTTTTTCTTTTTCTTCTTTCTTTTTCTTTTCTTTTTCTTTTTCTTTTTCTTTTTCTTTTTCTTTTTCTTTTTCTTTTTCTTTTTCTTTTTCTTTTTCTTTTTCTTTTTCTTTTTCTTTTCCTTTTTCTTTTTCTTTTTCTTTTCCTTTTTTTTCCTTTTCCTTTTTCTTTTTCTTTCTCTTTTTCTTTCTCTTTCTCTTTCTCTTTCTCTTTCTCTTTCTCTTTCTCTTTCTCTTTCTCTTTCTCTTTCTCTTTCTCTTTCTCTTTCTCTTTCTCTTTCTCTTTCTCTTTCTCTTTCTCTTTCTCTTTCTCTTTCTCTTTCTCTTTCTCTTTCTCTTTCTCTTTCTCTTTCTCTTTCTCCTCTTTCTCTTTCTCTTTCTCTTTCTCTTTCTCTTTCTCTTTCTCTTTCTCTTTCTCTTTCTCTTTCTCTTTCTCTTTCTCTTTCTCTTTCTCTTTCTTCTTCTCTTTCTCTTTCTCTTTCTCTTTCTCTTTCTCATTCTCTGTCTCTTTATTTTTCTTTTTCCTTTTCTTTTCTTTTTATTTTTATTTTCTTTTCCTTATTTGTTTTTCTTTTCCTTTCTCTTGTTGTTTTTTTTCTTTATAATATTTCTTTCTTTTTTATTTATTTTTTTCTTAGTTTTGGGGTTTTTTTTTTCAGTTACACTCCCATCCTCACAGGTTACATTTATAAATTACAGTTAGAGATTACGATGACCATTACCGTTACAGATTATGCTAACAAGTTGCAGGTTAGAAGTAAACAGTTAGCAGTTAGGGGTTACGGGTTAGGAGTTTATCATTACAGTTAGGTTGCGATTCAGGTTAGGATTAGAGTTCACGTTAGGATGACAGGTACAGTTAAAATTTAAATTACACGCTAAGGCTTACAGTTACAGGTTAGCATTAAGAGTTAGGGTTAACAGTCAGGATTAACATTTGGCTTAGGGTTAACATTACACTTAGGCTTAGGGGTAACACGTTAGATTTACGGGTTAGACTTAGGGATTACAATTAGGGGTTTAGGCTTAGGAGTGAGGGTTAGGGGGTTGGCCTTACAGGTCAGCCTTAGGGGTTGGGGGTTCCCTTAGGGGGTTCCCTTAGGGGTTGGGGGTTAGAGTTAGCGGTTAGGGTTAGGGCTTAGGGTTAGGGGTTAGAATTAGGAGTTAGGGGTTAGGATTAGAGATACAATTATGGTTACGGTTAGGATTAGGGTTACAGTTAGGGTGCCATTAGGGTTAGGGTTACCGGCCTTTTTTTTTAGTTTTTCTTTTCCTTTTTTTTTCATTTTCTTTCTCTTTTACATTTTTTTATTTTTGTTTTAATGTTTTATTTTTATTTTTATTATTATTTTTATTTTTATTTCTATTGTTAGTTTTTTTACTTTTTTCTTTTTCTTTTTTCTTTTTCTTTTTCTTTTTCTTTTTCTTTTTCTTTTTCTTTTTCTTTTTCTTTTTCTTTTTCTTTTTCTTTTTCTTTTCTTTTTCTTTTTCTTTTTCTTTTCTTTCTCTTTCTCTTTCTCTTTCCTCTTTCTCTTTCTCTTTCTCTTTCTCTTTCTCTTTCTCTTTCTTCTTTCTCTTTCTCTTTCTCTTTCTCTGTCTCTTTCTCTGTCTCTCTTATTTTTCTTTTTCCTTTTCTTTTTATTTTTATTTTTATTTTCTTTTTCTTATTAGTTTTTTCTTTTTCTTTCTCTTGTTGTTTTTTTTTCTTTATAAATATTTCTTTCTTTTTTATTTATTTTTTCTTAGTTTTGGGGTTTTTTTTTTTTTCAGTTACAATCCCATCCTCACAGGTTACATTTATAAATACAGTTAGAGGTTA
>JAUMJL010002710.1:5000-10000 GCA_033558185.1 Dromococcyx pavoninus
GGGGGGAGGCCGTGCGTCAGTCGGTCCGACCGCAGGGGGGTTGCCCTTCCGCCCCGGGGATTTCCCGCCATTATGCTTAGTCCTTACACGTCACGATCGATAATCGGAACGATTAATCGATAACGATCACGTCCATAATGAACGAACGAACTGCTCTGCAGTGGGGCGCCCCTCTTTTCCCCTGGGTTCTTTTTGCGCCCGCCTGCCGTAACTGACGACCGACTCGTTTTCTTGTAGCACGGTGCCAGAATTCACAGGGTCATAGCCGTTTATTTATGAACCGTTAACGGATCAGTCGTCGAATCGATTATTAATTGAGTTCACCGCGTCATCATCGTCATCGCCGTCGCTGTTGCTTCCAGGTGACGCCTAGTTGGCTAATCGGAACGGCGGACACAGGATTAGGGAGGGATGATGCATCTCGTACCATAACACGATTGGGTACCGATCGATGAAGCGAGTATACACCTTCCCCAAGAAGCCACGCGAGCCGGCCCCTCCCCAGCCATACCTCTGCGCCAGGGCTCCGCGCCCGCCTCTGCACCAGCCTCCCTCCTCTGCCGCCACCGCCGCTGCGAGTGAGCACCCAACCGGTAACCTTTTTTTGGCGCCGAGTGCCGGGGTGGGTCCGCCTGCCGGGCCGCGCCTGCGCAGGGAGCCAGTCCACCGACCGCCCCCTCCCTCACCGCTGCCTCCTCCCACATACACACCCACCCCCCACCCCCCACCCCCCCCCACAACCCACCCCAAACACCCCAGGCCGCCCCCCCCTCCCCCCCCCCCCGCAAGCCGCAAGTAAAGCGAAAGCGGCGCCCGGTCCCTCCACTCTCGCGGCGCACGACGAGGCCGCGACAGGGACGGATATGTTCTTCGCAGTTACTCAGTGCAAGTAAAAGCGTACGGGTCGCCGCAGGGAAAAAAAAACAAAAAGCCCAGAGAAACAGCGAGTTCATCCGCCTCCACACCACGTAAAACCCCAAGCGGCGCGCCCGATCCCTGCAGTCTCCCGGGCGGTCGTTGGCGATCGGCCCCCCAGGTGTACCCCCATCCCGGTTGGCCGCCTGGTCTACCCGCCCGCGCACGCGCGGTCGCCAGGTCTATCCTCTTCTCATTGGGCAGCCTCGTCTACCCGGACGCATTGGGCCGCCAGGTCTACCCGCCCGGCCCTCGCCCGCTCGCTCGGTCTACCCCGACGCCCCGGGCCGCCAGGTCTACCCTTTACCCCCAGCGGCCCGGTCGCCAGGTCTACCCGCCCGAACCCTCGCCCGGTCGCCCGGTCTACCCCGACGCCCCGGGCCGCCAGGTCTACCCTTTACCCCCAGCGGCCCGGTCGCCAGGTCTACCCGCCCGAACCCTCGACCGGTCGCCCGGTCTACCCCGACGCCCCGGGCCGCCAGGTCTACCCTTTACCCCCAACGTCCGGTCGCCAGGTCTACCCGCCCGAACCCTCGACCGATCGCCCGGTCTACCCCGACGCCCCGGGCCGCCAGGTCTACCCTTTACCCCCAGCGGCCCGGTCGCCAGGTCTACCCGCCCGAACCCTCGACCGATCGCCAGGTCTACCCCGACGCCCCGGGCCGCCAGGTCTACCCTTTACCCCCAGCGGCCCGGTCGCCAGGTCTACCCGCCCGAACCCTCGACCGATCGCCAGGTCTACCCCGACGCCCCGGGCCGCCAGGTCTACCCTTTACCCCCAGCGGCCCGGTCGCCAGGTCTACCCGCCCGAACCCTCGACCGATCGCCAGGTCTACCCCGACGCCCCGGGCCGCCAGGTCTACCCTTTACCCCCAACGTCCGGTCGCCTGGTCTACCCGCCCGAACCCTCGACCGGTCGCCAGGTCTACCCCGACGCCCCGGGCCGCCAGGTCTACCCTTTACCCCCAGCGGCCCGGTCGCCAGGTCTACCCGCCCGAACCCTCCACCGGTCGCCAGGTCTACCCCGACGCCCCGGGCCGCCAGGTCTACCCGCCCGAACCCTCGACCGGTCGCCAGGTCTACCCCGACGCCCCGGGCCGCCAGGTCTACCCTTTACCCCCAGCGGCCCGGTCGCCAGGTCTACCCGCCCGAACCCTCGACCGGTCGCCAGGTCTACCCCGACGCCCCGGGCCGCCAGGTCTACCCTTTACCCCCAACGTCCGGTCGCCAGGTCTACCCGCCCGAACCCTCGACCGGTCGCCCGGTCTACCCCGACGCCCCGGGCCGCCAGGTCTACCCCTTACCCCCAGCGGCCCGGTCGCCAGGTCTACCCGCCCGAACCCTCGACCGGTCGCCCGGTCTACCCCGACGCCTCGGGCCGCCACGTCTACCCTTTACCCCCAACGGCCCGGTCGCCAGGTCTACCCGCCCGAACCCTCGACCGATCGCCAGGTCTACCCCGACGCCCCGGGCCGCCAGGTCTACCCTTTACCCCCAGCGGCCCGGTCGCCAGGTCTACCCGCCCGAACCCTCGACCGGTCGCCAGGTCTACCCCGACGCCCCGGGCCGCCAGGTCTACCCTTTACCCCCAACGTCCGGTCGCCAGGTCTACCCGCCCGAACCCTCGACCGGTCGCCCGGTCTACCCCGACGCCCCGGGCCGCCAGGTCTACCCCTTACCCCCAGCGGCCCGGTCGCCAGGTCTACCCGCCCGAACCCTCGACCGGTCGCCCGGTCTACCCCGACGCCTCGGGCCGCCACGTCTACCCTTTACCCCCAACGGCCCGGTCGCCAGGTCTACCCGCCCGAACCCTCGACCGATCGCCAGGTCTACCCCGACGCCCCGGGCCGCCAGGTCTACCCTTTACCCCCAACGTCCGGTCGCCAGGTCTACCCGCCCGAACCCTCGACCGGTCGCCAGGTCTACCCCGACGCCCCGGGCCGCCAGGTCTACCCTTTACCCCCAACGTCCAGTCGCCAGGTCTACCCGCCCGAACCCTCGACCGGTCGCCAGGTCTACCCCGACGCCCCGGGCCGCCAGGTCTACCCTTTACCCCCAACGGCCCGGTCGCCAGGTCTACCCGCCCGAACCCTCGACCGATCGCCCGGTCTACCCCGACGCCCCGGGCCGCCAGGTCTACCCTTTACCCCCAGCGGCCCGGTCGCCAGGTCTACCCGCCCGAACCCTCGACCGATCGCCAGGTCTACCCCGACGCCCCGGGCCGCCAGGTCTACCCTTTACCCCCAGCGGCCCGGTCGCCAGGTCTACCCGCCCGAACCCTCGACCGGTCGCCAGGTCTACCCCGACGCCCCGGGCCGCCAGGTCTACCCTTTACCCCCAACGGCCCGGTCGCCAGGTCTACCCGCCCGAACCCTCGACCGGTCGCCAGGTCTACCCCGACGCCCCGGGCCGCCAGGTCTACCCTTTACCCCCAACGTCCGGTCGCCAGGTCTACCCGCCCGAACCCTCGACCGGTCGCCAGGTCTACCCCGACGCCCCGGGCCGCCAGGTCTACCCTTTACCCCCAGCGGCCCGGTCGCCTGGTCTACCCGCCCGAACCCTCGACCGGTCGCCCGGTCTACCCCGACGGTTCGGCTCGCCAGGTCTACCCGCCCGCGTCCCCCCTCGTATGGTCGCCACGTCTTACCCGACGCCGTGGGTCGCCAGGTCTCCCTGCCCGCACGCGCCCGGGCGCCAGGTCTACCCTGATCCGGAGCGGCCTGCGTGTCCGCACGGCGCCGCTCGGCCGTTAGGTGTTCCCGTCTACATCCCCTTCTCCGCGGAGCTGCCAGGTCTACCCAGTCCCGGTGGAGACTGCCCTCGTACCGGAGGGCTGGGTAGACCGTTCCGCCGTGTCGCTTCCTCGTAGCCGTCGTAGGGGTCGCTGTTCTGCGCTGCCTCCAGTTACGCCTTCGTAGGAGGCGGCGTCCCTCGCGCGCCCCCTCGGTCGGTATTCGTTGCCGCCTTCAGGTATTGCAGCCGAGCGGCCGCACTTTTGCATACTATAGGAGGTAGTGCTGACTCGCCTCCGAGGCCAGGTCCAGCCAACCAGCCGCCGCGCCCGCGACTGAGCCGGCGAAGACGGGGCGCCCGGCAGTCGATGCGGCGGTTCCGGCGAACGAGGTTCTGCTTGTTCCGCTGGTTAATGGGTGTTTTTTTTCTTTTTCCCATTTTTTCCTTTGTTTTAAATTTTTTCCCGGTTTTCGTGCCCCGCGTTGGTCGCTCGCCGCGTGGTGGGTGAAAGACCGGTACCTGCTCGCGCTGGTGCCGCCGTCGTCGAACGCTTGAGAACAGGCCAAAGGGAGTCGAGCCTGCCGGGGCTCTCCTCTGGTGAAAGTTACGTTGTCCCGCGACGGAACCGCCGTCTGCGGGGAGCGGGTGGCAGGCGAATCCGTCCCGCTCCAGGGCTCTCGACCGCTCCGAAAAGGGAACCGACGCCCAGCGAGACACCGTCCCACGGGCGCGGCGGGAGAGGCTTCGCGGAGGGCCGGCTCTGCCGGTGCACGAACCGCCGCTGAACCTCTCTGCAGCCGCTGCCCGCTCTCTCGCGCGCAGGGCCCCGCGCCGAGCCGTCCTTCCCCGCTCCCCGGGGGGGTGGCTTGGTTGCGCGCGGCCGTTGCCGCCCCAGGGAACCGTGGACGCGGAGCCTGCCGCTCCTCGAAGCGTTCGGGGCGGCGTCGGAGGGGGCCTCTCGGCGGGCCGGCTCTGCCGGTGCACGAGCCGCCGTTGAACCTCTCAGCAGACGCCGCTCGCTCGCACGCAGGGCCCCGCGCCGAGCCGTCCTCCCCGCGTGGCGGCGGCTTAGGCGTGCGCGGCCGTCGCTGTCCCCAGGGAGCCGTGGCCACGGGGGCCTCGGCACGCTTCTCATTCCACTGATCGATGAGGCCTTTCGGGTCGCGTCGGAGAGGGCCCCCGGCGGGCCGGGCTACTCCGTGCTCTCCCTTTAACGGGGGTGGGGCCCGGCGGTGCCCGGTGTTCAGGCTGGTCGGTCTCCTTTCCAATTCGCTTCCCGTCGCATCACGAGGTCGTTCGCCCTCGTCCCCACCCGGAGCGAGCCGTGGGGGGGGCCGTGCCGCGTTCTCGAC
>JAUMJL010002710.1:15000-16348 GCA_033558185.1 Dromococcyx pavoninus
AAAGGGGGAGCCGACCGCGCCGCGGTCGGGCGGCGCAGCCTGTGTGGAGGGTTCCCGAGCCCCGAGGTCGGGCAGACGGGCGCGGCTGGTGGCGCGGTGCCGCGGGGGCCTCCGCGCGGAGGCCGGGCCGAGCCCGGGCGCCTGGGCCGACTCCGAAGCGAGCGAGGCGCTTGTCTGTCCCCACGTCGCAGCGGAGGAGCGCGGGCTCCCTCGCCGTTCGGAGGTTTTACACACCTTGTTGTGCTCGTACGGTCAATCCGAGGCGAGGCTTTTGCCATGCCGCAGCGCCCCTCCCGCGCGTGCGAGGGGGGGCGGGCGGCGTGGCCGACCCTGCCGAGAAAGGGGCCGCTTGCCTGGCGAGCGGTCCCGGCCCCTCCGCGCGCGCGGGGCGGTGCCAAAAAAACCCCAGACAACTCTTAGCGGTGGATCACTCGGCTCGTGCGTCGATGAAGAACGCAGCTAGCTGCGAGAATTAATGTGAATTGCAGGACACATTGATCATCGACACTTCGAACGCACTTGCGGCCCCGGGTTCCTCCCGGGGCTACGCCTGTCTGAGCGTCGCGTGACGATCAATCGCCAGCCGAGCCGCCTGCCCCTCGCGCCTTGGCGCGGTGGGGTGGCGGCTCTGGCGGCGCGGCTGGGGCGCGTCGCAGGCCCTCTCCGGAGGGCCTTCGTCCCCCTAAATCGAGACTCGGGGAGCGCTCCGAAGCTCCCCGCTCCCGGGAGCGCCCGCTGCGCGGAGCTCGTCCCACCGGAGCGGTGCCAGGGTCGATCGTGCTGGGGCGGACCGGGCCAGTCGCGGCGGGTGGGGAAGCGAGAGCGAAGGCAGGCGGAGGGGCGGGGGCGAGGCGCGGGCCTCGCCCTTTTCCGGTCCCCTCGGTCATCCCGCGCGGGCGGCTGTCTGCGGGTGGGTACCGCGGCGGTACCGTGCCGTGCTGCCGCACGCGCGTGCGCATGTGCCGGGGGTCGGGGGCGATAGGCGGGCCACCCCTCCCGTCGCCGCCCCCCCCCACCTCCCTCTCCTCCCCAACCAAACCCCGTCGTGCCCCACAACGCCCCGGGTGGGGGGCGGCGGTCCGTGCGTGGCCGGGCGTCGGCGGTTCCCGCGTGCGGTCGCCGCTCGTTGCCGTCGGCCACGCCGACCGTCGCTTCCCCCCGGGTCCGTCGTGGTCTCCCGGTCCGGCCCGGCCGGTCGTGCCCGGTCCCGAATTCCGCAGAGGGCCGTCTCCCGGGCGTGCGCCGCTGCGCTCCGCGGGCGCGCGCGCGCGCGCCTCGTCGGGTCGTCTCCCGGGCTGGGGCCCTAGCCGCCGCGCGAGCGGCTCGACCGAGCGTCCGGCCAGCCGCG
>JAUMJL010002711.1:0-15370 GCA_033558185.1 Dromococcyx pavoninus
TGTGGGGCGCGGCGCCGCTGCTGGAGGCGCTGGGCCGGCTGTGGGAGGTGCAGGCGCCGCTCGGCAGCGGCTCCTCGGCCTCCGTGTACCGGGTGCGTTGCTGTGGGGACCCGCGGGCCCCGCCGGGTGCCGTGAAGGAGTTCGTGCCGCCCCCGCCGCGACCCGGCCCTGCGCGCCGCCCCGGCGCCCGCCCGCCCGCCGACTGCGCCGAGTATGGGTTCCGCAAGGAGCGCGCCGCGCTCGAGCAGCTCCGCGGACACCGCAACATCGGTAACGGCACCGCCCGCCCCTCTCCGCAGCTTCCCCCGTGTCTGGGGCAAACTGGGGTCTCCCAACCAGCCCTCCCCCCGCCTCCTCTGGCGTGGGTGGAGACCCCCGCCCAGGAAAGTCCCAACCAAGGAGGGCTACCCCGATCCCTTTGGGAATATAGGTTCCTTTGCCCCAACCCAACCGAGGAGGGTACCCCGATTCCTTTGGGAATATGCGTTCCTTCACCCCCAAACTGGCCCCTGGAGGCAGAGCTAGCAGACCCCAGACTGGTGGTCCCCAGACCTATGAGCCATTTGGACTGGCATTTCTGGGTGGGCAGGATTGAGGGCCCACTGCCTGAACACCCCAAAGCAGCCTCACTGTGGTGGGCGCTGGCCCACTACCCCCTTTCGGTTGACAGGACTGGGTACTCCACCCATCCCCTCTGCTAGGGGCCTGCAGGTCCCATCCCCACGGTGGGCAGCAGCAGGCAGGAGATGGGTGTCACATTTTGGGTAGGCTGAGCCAGTCAGCCCTGGGCAGGGCAAGTCCTGCACTAGGCAGGGCTGGTGGAGCCGTGGTGCCTGCAGGGCCGCACTGGGTCAGTGTCAGCCTGCCAGCCTGGCTTTGACAGGAGCCCTCAGGCTGCCCGCCTGTGTGGGAGTGGGCTCTGGAAGGGAGCAAGCCAGCATGTCAGAGGCGGCCGCTGGAGGCCTCCAGGTTCTCCTAGCTCTGACTTTTTGTCTGTGTGAAACATTTTGTAATGCTGTGATATCGTAAACACACGCAGGAAAAGACTGGCAGATGTCCCAAACTGTGCAGTCCCTACCTCCATTTTACCCACTGGGACCTGCGTATCTGTGTCGCAGAGATTGTCCTTCCTAGCAGGAGCACCCAGCCACTTTGCTTGGCATGATGTATGAGACCAGTCTGCCCTCTGAAGACTTGTAGGGGTGGCATGACTGGTTTTCCCCTGGAGTTTGGTTCTTCAGCTTTCTGGACATCATGCGTTTATAAAACAGATGAGCTGCCTCCTGCAGCTTTTGTGGTGGTCTGGGTAGTCATGGAGAGCAGTGGAGCAAGTTGACCATGTAATTGCTCGTTACAAATGCCTGTCAATGTGTCTCACTGTAGTGACGCTGTACGGTGTGTTCACCAACCACTACTCTGCACATGGCCCGTCTCACTGTCTCCTCTTGGAGCTGCTGGACATCAGTGTGTCTGAGCTGCTGCTGCACTCCAGCAACCAGGGCTGCTCCATGTGGATGATCCAGCACTGCGCCCGAGATGTTCTCGAAGCCCTGGCATTCCTGCACCACAAAGGCTATGTGCATGCAGACCTCAAGCCACGCAACATCCTGTGGAGCGCAGAGGAGGAGTGCTTTAAGCTCATTGACTTTGGACTTAGCTTCAAAGAGGGGAATCAGGTTTGAAATGTGCAGCTCTTGAACCAGTTGGTTCTGTGTTAAGTTGTGTGGGTCTGTGATGCTTTTGGCTCATGAGTGTAGGAGTTGACGTGACCTGATCAGAATAGTAGCTGAGCAGGTTTCCTTGTGACTGGCTGAAATGTTGTCTGGCCCCAGAAACAGAAGCTCATGTTCCCATTCTCCTTGCATGTCTTGTTTCTGTTGATGTCGTAGCCTTTGTGCTACACATCACCATGAATTCCAGAGTTAATGATGCACTGAAAAAAGTGGTGTCTCAGCTTCCTGGAAAGATTGCTAGTTTTTTATGTGGTCAGACGAGTGGGAGCACCCAGATCTCTAGAATTTTCTTTTATCATCCTTTATCGAGTGTAGTAGTAACCCAGGATTTACCATCAGCCTCCCCAGGGAGCGGCATGATCTCTGGCAGTGTCCTTGTGCTTATCTTTACTTTCATCCTATCTTCAGCAGCTTTACTTTTTCAGGAAGTCTGGATGTTTCCTTCCCATGCTGTTGTGTTGATGAAAGCCCTTACTCTGCTTGTGGAGAGTTCTTTACTGACATGGACAGATCTCTACTTGTTCTGCTCTGCTTTTCCTGTTCCCTTTCACTCCCTCTTCATTCTGCCACTTTTTTGTTTTGGTGATACTGGGTTTAATAAGTTTGTCCTTCCCCTTTTTATTCTCTTCCATGGCTTCTGATGAAAGCAGAGCTCCTCAGGAGCTTCTACTGTTGTCATGATAGAGTTTCCTTTCATCCCTCCCCCTGCCTGTGAAGAGCATCAGTAAAGCTTTTTCCTCAGGTAGCCTCTTAGCAAATTTGCCTTTAATCCTTGCATGATGAACAGTAAGTCTAGTGACCAAGCTAAGATTTTTCTATGCAGATGTCCTGGCTTGCCCCTACTCGATGCTTTCTCCTCTAGGTTTTGAATTCATATCCTTTTTTCACTGGTTTACCTGGTATTAACAATACAGCCCACCGATCTGTGAATATCACAGGATTGTGTGGTGGGTGACCTGTCTCTGCATTCTTTGGTATAGGCGTTGTTTTTAATGTTTGTACTTCTTAACAACTCTTCCATGTTCTTCTTTGTTCTTCTGTGTTCTTGGCTGAATGCTGGTTTGTGCTGCTAATGTACTGCTGTCTTATCAGCAAAAAAACATTCTCCCAAGTGTCTAACACAGATATGTTTGGGTTTTTTTTTTAAATTCGGGTCTGTGTTTTGGTGCTTGCTCTGTGAGTTGCCTCATAATGGTTGATCAGGTGTTTCATTTGCTTCTGTGGTTCCTTCCAATCTGCTTTCTTTGGCCTGTTTCCTTTGCCCATTCTCAGAACTAGGTTGGCTATAAGGGTGAACCTTCCAGCCCTGCTTTGAATGCACAGCGGGTGTCAGCTTCCCCTCCCACCCCTGCCCCGGGCAGCAGCATACGTGCATAATTTCCTTATCTGAGTCAAGGCTATGCTACTTTTATTTGTAACAGCTCTGCCCAGCTTAGCCTTGCATAACTTTTCCTGCTGTTACTGTTTAACACAGAATGGCTGTACATAGAGGGAAGTCTCAGCCACTTACATTTCTCAAAATGCTTTAGATGGTAGGAGTGTAATTCCATCTTGCAGTCTGGCATTGGCCATGGTGTTTTCTTTGCCACTAAGTGTTGTTTGGTGGGGCTGCTAAACTGCTTTTGCCATGCTAGAGGTTCTGCTCTCTGCTAATGGGAGGAGGGACACTGATGAGCAATTTGTGTATCAAAATTTTTAAAGTTCATAAACCACTTTTGAGCTCTGAAAATATAATTTGTAAACTTATTTTTAATCAGAGAACCAGATTATTTTGGTTTGAATATATTCCTCTGGTAAGAGTTCCCAATCCTGCATCTTATTCTTCTGTCGTTCCTTGAGTTGCATCAGTGTGTCTAAAACAAACTCTCCTGTATCCAAAAGACACAGCTTGTAGTTTGTCTTTGGACACTTAAAAGACTCAGCTAGACAGAGCCACAGCTGACTGACCGGTAATTGGCTCTGAGTAAGAGGATAGACTGGAGACCTTCAGAGCCACCCCTCCAGCTAGTACTTGTGTGATTCTATAATTTCCTGTTTTCTTTTAAGCAGGCAGAGTGTGGACATTTTTATTTTCTTCTGCCAGCCATGGCAACTGGGCAGATATTGATCACTGCAGCACTTCTGGCTGTGAGTGGGAAGAGATGTGTGAGAAGCACCTCTGGCAATTTCATTGTCTGAGTGTTAGGTGCCTGCTTTGTTCATTTAATGTTTTGTTCCCAAGAACATGAGTACTTGAATAATGAAAGCTGTTACAGATCCCAGCTGTTTGTGCTCTCATGCATATTGTTGGTGTTTGACCCTTACCCTGAAACTTACAGCATCTTTTGTGCTTACCAAGTTAATGGACCAGTCCATAGTGACATCCAGCCTCTTCTTCCCAGCAGTGCTGTGCCTCAGAGAGGTTGGATGTTAGTGAGACACCTGCTATTTTGCTGGGAGAAGTTTTCTCTTCCAGACAGTCTTGGTTTTTGCTTCATCAACACAGCAGTAGAGGGAGTTGTACTGCCTTTCTGATACAGCTGGCTGTACGATGCTCTCTGTCAGTTTAGCAATAGTATTTTGATGACTCATTTGGAAGGGTATCTGTGAACTGATTTAAGGATAAAGCAGGGAACCTGAATCTGGAACATTAACTTTTTATGTCTGTTTGATCTTCCATAGGATGTGAAATATATTCAAACAGACGGGTATCGGGCTCCAGAGGCAGAACTGCAGAACTGCCTGGCGCAGGCAGGGCTCCAGAGTGAGACGGAGTGTACCTCTGCGGTGGATCTGTGGAGTCTGGGAATTGTTTTACTGGAGATGTTCTCAGGAATGAAACTGAAACATACAGTCCAATCTCAGGAATGGAAGGTGAGCAAGAGCTGCTGCGTGTGGTTTTGCTTGCAACCAAACTTGTCCTCCTGCTCCTTGTTTGGAATCTGGATTTGAGAGGTAGCACCTGGCAACTAGAGAAAGTTTCCAAGATGTTTCTCTAATCCTGTTGCCTTGAGAATTATGATTCCAGAGCTTAAAGACCCACCTGCCCTGTGGGACTGGTGTGTCTGAAAGGTGCCTGTGTTTAGGTTACTGAAAGATAAGGGTTCCATTAGTCTGTATTTGGAACCTGTGTCTTGCCAAGATTTGGGAAGTAAGTTGCACTGGCTATAGTGTGCCACGGAAGGAAGACCAAAATGGATGTCTGCCAGCTAGTTCAGCAGCACAATGACAGAGGAATTATCTGCTGGTTTTTAGTGTGACCCTAGCTCTACTTTGGGGATCTTCTCCTAAGTCTATATCCTGAGAAAACAAGAGGAAGACTCTGTATTGTGAGCATGGAGCCTGACTGTCCCCTCTGTCCTGTACAAAATAGTTTTGTGTTGTGCTCCACTTCCCAGTAAGAGTATCCTTTCAGCATCATAACATCCACAGTAACAGCCAGTCTCCCTGTGTATGGGAATATCCAACTTTTGCACAGGAAAATGAGAAAAACATCATCTGATGTGGGCCTACAGGTTTAACATGTGAAGCTGGAGTACTGGAGGTATCTCACAAAACACCACAGTACCAGAACCCTCTGCATCCAGTCCAGAAAATCATGGGATATTGCAAGCTTTATGCTGGTCTCTTTTTCCTCCCTGAGCACTGTTCCTTTTTCTTTCCAGACAAACAGTTCTGCCATCATTGATCGCATATTTGCCAGTGAAGGTGTGGTTAATTCAGCCATTCCAGCTTATCACCTCAGAGACCTTATAAAAAGGTATCTTATCATATTTACTAACTGTTGCTTAAGGACCTGCTCTTGGTAACTTAGAGCCCACACCTAGTACTTTTTTTTTCTCTTTTAAAAAAATCTCCCTGACACTGTGCAAGTGTTAGCAGAGGCAATTTAGCTCCTCTGATTTTGTCACAGTTTAGAGTAAGCACATAAAAAATATCAGTCATGATGTTCATCATTCGCTGTTTCAGTGCTTTGCACTTTCTGCCAGTGAGGTTATATTTGGAGAAAACTGGAGTCTTTGCTGCTCTGTTGTCAGAAACAAGGGAGGGGGGCAGACAGTGCTTCTTCTCCACTGCTGCCAAGATTCAAGTGCACTTGTGCAGCTCTCTACTGAGCAGTCTGCCAGGGGGGTTGGTTTTGCTGTCCTGTGACTCCTCTGAGGCTAAAGAGAGAATTAGGACACAATTTGGCAGAAATAGCATCAGGAGCCACTGGTAAATCATAGAATCATGGAGTTGTTTGGTTGGAAAAGAGTAAAGTAGGGGGTGTTCTCAGACAAGCCTGTGTTCCTTGTGAACCTGTAAGTGTGCAACTTCTATTTGATGCTGAAAGATTTTGAGAAGGAAAGCCTACTGTATCAGGTACCCAAAATGCTTTCAGGGGATTCTTCTGGTGTACTTTATCTGTGAATTGGAAGACATGCTCCTCACTCTTTCCATAAGGACCCCAAAGATTCCTCTGTACTGGCTCCCAGTTGGAGTTGAGTTTGTTGATGCAGGAGTGTCACCTGCAAGAGCATAAGGGTATCCCTTCTCTTCCAGCATGCTTCATTGTGACCAAGGAAAGCGAGCCTCCGCCGAGAAGGCTTTATGCAGCCCGTTCTTCAGCATTCCCTTTGGTAAGCTGTGTGTGTTGCATGTGGCTTTCTCAGCCTATCTTGGAAGCAGCACAGAGTGCAGTTAAGTTGTAATGTTTCTGGTTCTGGCCTTGCTGCTGCTCCTTTGCTCATTGTGGTGCTCACAAGCCGTCTGCAGTACCACAGCAGGCAGGTCAGAGCAATGTCTGTGTTCTTGGTGCTGCCCTGCTCCTCTAGCCCTGCAGGCTGTTGCTTTTCCCTGGTTGGACTCCGAGTAAATTCTGCCCAGATCAAACTAACCAAGAGCGTATTGGCAGCAGCATTCAACTGAGGGGACAGAAATAACCAAGGAACTTACCTAATATTGTGACCATTAAGGTATTTTTGAAGAGTTGAGTTCTGTTTACGGTAGATGGATGTTTCTTCTTATGCCAAGAGTTTCCGAGTTCAGAACGAGGAATGTGAGAAGTCCAAGGGCAGTGTCTGGTAGTGACATCTGCTGCTGCACCCTCTGTAGAGGCTGAATAGTCCCAGTGTGTTCTCCTGGTGTAAGCCTCTTTGTGCAGTGGCTGGCCTACCTCTTCTGGTGCCTTTGTGGCAGGTCACAGGCAGATGTCACTGTCGCTTTGGTCTTGCACTTCAATTTAATAAAATGGTGATGTTTCCCCACGATCCCCCCCCAATGTGATTGCAAGCTGTTAGCAAAAGATGGGCTGAGACCATAGGCTCAGGCTTGTATCCTTCCCTGTTTTCTGTTCCAAAAGCAGCACAGTAGCATTCTCCAGAGCTTGTATACTATCAAGAACACCAGAGAACGTCCAGCTTTAATGCAGCATAAATTAATGTTTTGGCCATCCAGCTTCTGGCTGGGCTAGCACTTTCCCTAGAATTTCAGCCCTGCTTTTCTTCAGCTGCTTGGTGTACCTTGCAGGGAAGGTTAAGTGTTGCCTCTTGAGGTCACGTTGAGATACTGGCATTCCTGTGTATTAGGCAAAGGTAACAAAACTATTTCCAAGCTCCTCTTGTATCTCAAAAACTGGGACTGTTGTAAGCAAAGCCACCTTTCGTGGCTTTGCAGTCAGTATTGCTTTAGAACAGAGGGAATAGTATATTGGCAGTGCTTTCTGGTCTAGTTTTAAACACACAGACTTCTAACTGTATCTTGGAAGGTGCTTCTGTGGTTAGTGCTACAAGTTTATACAACAGCTTCACTTTTTTTCAGTTGCTGGTTCTCTTCTTTGCCAAACTTGTACATAAGCTTGTCTGCACAAAGAAGCTTTTATTGTTGCTTTCCTGGGAAGTCAGAAAATGATCTGTCGTTGGCTCTCACTTGGACATGGTAGTTCTGTTTAGAGCAAAGACAGCTGAGAATAGCTTTCCTTGTCATTTACAGCTCAGTCTTCACTTTCCAGTTCATCAACTTCTTTCATGAGCTGCTTTCAGGCTGCAGCCCTCTATATTGTCAGTGTGGTTGGTATCAACTGGCACTTAGAGAGGAGCAGGAGGGGCTGGAGGGTATTCCAAGAAATGCATTTGTCTCTTGGTTACAGGAAAACCAGATGGCTCCAAGTCCTAGGGTTTGGTTTGTCTCCCTCTCTGAAAGAAGACATATGAAATGAAGGACAGACTTACTTGAATAAAATGGGCAGCATATAAGACCAAGGCAACACTTGAATGTTCTTTCAGTCCCCAATTCATCTGATGTCTCTTGGTTGCCAACAGTTCTGTGGAAGAATGGTCTCAGAGGTCTGCTTGAAGCTGGAACATGCCTGGTTATCTGAAGCACCTTTCTCAAAAGGCTGTCCGTGAGCACTGTCTGGGCATCTTCCAGACTATGAGACCTTTCATCCTCTAAGCTTTTCATAAGGATTCTTCCACATCAGGCAGGAGGAGATTCATAGCATGTATGCCTGCCTATCATTGCCTCTGGCACTATGAAATCAGCGTCTTCTGTCTGCCTCAGGCAGAGATGTCAGCTCCCTCATACATATTGCGTACTTAGCTTGAAAAAGTATTTCCAAGGAAATAATAGTCTGCTATCTTTGCAAACATAGTCAGAAGTCTTAGAGAGCTGGACCTTTTCCCTCCCTCCTCTCTCTCAGTGTCGGGGATGAGAACTGTGTGATATTGCTGTTGTGCTCAGCTGCTCTAGCTGCCAATACACATAAAAACATGATCACACTCCAAGTATTGCAAGTTGGGCTCCTAGGTCTTAAATTCATGACTGACTTACCAGTGACTTTCAGGAACATGAAATCAAGCTTTTGTTCCTGGAGAAGTGACGCTGTCCCTGCTGCTTTGAGTTTCACGAGGGCTGGGTGTCCTCTCGGATGTGACTCTTGTACTTGGGCATTAGTCTGTCCACCTTGCGTGTTTCCTTTTTCCGCAGTAGTATCTATGTTACGGTGGTCCGTGCCATCCTGGAGCTGCTCGTTTTCCAGAGCCATGCACCCCATGGCAGCAGGCTTTATTTCTGCTCCTGTGAAGTTGTTCACAGGATCACTGCTTACCCCCCTGGTGGGTATACTTTATTCTACATGATTCATGTAACTAAGTAGGTTTCCCCATTTCTGTTGCAAGGTTGTACAGTCGTCTTCAAAAAAGTGCATTGACATTGGATTTTGAAGTGAGGAGGGTTTACATGGTGTTTAGGGAAGAACTGAACGATATCCTAGAGAGATCTGAGGTTTATGCCTTAGCATAGCTTAAGAATTGGAATTACAGAAGCTGGCTGGCCTGTCTTCAGCTTCTCTGGCAGTACTGATAGGAGAGGTGATTGCAGAGTAGTTCTTTCATCTTCTGATATCTCCATATATTCAGGGCAGTCTGCTCAACCAACGTAGCTATTCAGGTCACATCGGTTCATGAATCTGAGCTAAGTAGTCCAACTCTATACTTTTAAAATTAGAAAGCTAGCAGAAATTTAGTCATTTCAGATGCTAGCTTCAGTATAATTTCAGAGTGCACTGAACCCTTTGGAAGAATCTGTCAGTGCACAGGTGAACATAAGTTGGAAACAGGGAGAATACAGGCCATAAATGCAGGTAACAGTGGAGGGAAGCAAAACTGTACTGCAAAAAGCAGCAAGTGCTTGTGTATGATAGTGCATATTGAGTCAAAATCCTGCTTTCTTGCTCCTTTGGATTTTCTCCTCTCTAATTCTCTGGGTATCAAACAGCTCCCCATATTGAAGATTTGGTGATGCTCCCCACGCCTGTGTTGAGGCTGCTAAATGTTCTAAGTGATGCTTCTCTCCAGTGCGAAGAAGAATATGAAGGTTGGTGCAAACTGTGCAATTCCCATATTGCAATGACATCTGCAGACTGTGTTTTGTTTGGCTTTGGAGATATGAGAGCAAGCAGAAGAGCAAGTAATAGGTGCAAGGACAGCAAAGAAAGACCTGAGATTTGGTATGAAGCGGGTCAACTGCACCAACAGACAATAGACTAAAAGATTGAGACAGAAACCAGAGTATGTAGTGAGTTCTTGAAGGATTCCAGATTTAAAAAAAAAAAGGTTATTTTTATTTCCTTCTTTGGTTAAATGCCCACAGACCTCATAATGTGCTTGTGGCTCTGAGCTTCTGCTGGGCATATGGAGGCCTCTGGAGCTCGGTAACAGAGATCCTTACAAGTTTGCCAGTGAACTTATCAGTGGAGAACTGAAATATCTCGTTGGAGTTCTTAAACTGTAGCAAAAACTATACATGGTAGGTGGCAAGGCACGTTGGTGGAATTTACATTTCTGCTTGCTCTCAGATCTACCTGGGTGGCAAATCCTAGAGAGCTCTGGGGATGATAGTTTAAAAGGCTGAAAAAGAACAGTTTGTGGCAGCAGCTTTAGATCCCCTCCTCCAAGCACCGTAACAGAAAAAAAAAAAAGCATTCACAAATCCAAAATGTTTTAAGTACTGGAAGGCCAGGATTTGTATGCAAGGAAAAGCAGTCTATGTGTTCCAAGCCCTGATGTCTGGGATTCGCTACCTGCAGGTCTGTGTTCCTGAGCCTCAGTTCAAACACTTTGTGTCATTATGTGACTATTAAGCACTGTCAGCTTCTGCTCTGGCACCTCTCAATTGTTTATTTTGAATTGAGAGGAAAAGGCTACACATTGACTGAGTGTTCTTGATGTGTCAGTCTGGCCTTCCTTTGTTTCTTGGCTCATCCTAGTTTGCAAAGTGAAAGACCACCAGCTCTCTCCTTTCTCAGATATTGTGGAAGACATAAGGGAGGAGTGTCAGAAATACGGACCGGTGGTTTCCTTGCTTATTCCAAAAGAGAATCCTGGTAAAGGCCAAGTAAGTGAATAGAGGGAAGAGGCTGTGTATTCCCACATACTCTCCATGTGCTGCAGAACTGCTGCTCGGCTCCTGGGAACCTCCTGGGTGATGATAGTGGTAAAAATAGCTGGTTATCTTGAAGTACAGTACAGGTTCCTTCCTGGTTATGTACGGTTGCCTAACTTGGGAGGCCTCCAAACAGCTTTAGCTGGGATACATGAGGGAAGGGGAGAAGCGAACCAGTGGGAGAGGAAGCATTGAGGATGTAGAGCGTCATCGTACTTTCCTCCTACCTTACCAAACATGCTCCCCTTAGAAGTAAGGAACAAGAGATGAAATTCCAGTTCAGGGATGGAACTCCTCCCCTTTTGGCTCCACTGTTCTGGGCTCTACTAAGTTTCAAGGGGGGAAAAATGTGTTTGGTGTTTTGCAGGGGTGGAAGTGGGTGGGTGGCAAGCTACACTGAAGATCCTATTTCTTCTCTCTCTCTTTCAGGTCTTTGTTGAATATGCAAATGCAGGTGATTCCAAAGCTGCCCAAAAAATGTTGACTGGAAAGATTTTTGATGGCAAGTTTGTTGTGGCTACGTTTTACCCACTGAGTGCCTATAAGAGAGGATATCTGTACCAAAACTTGCTGTAGGCAGTAGCAACAATCAGAAGAGTAGTCTTGCTCCTCTTCCTCACGTGTTTTACAGTTGAATGTACAAAAGAGCTTCCTAGCCCTGCTTTTGAGTCATCTGTGAAGGAGAGACGCAAAGGACCTAACTGGGCTTTGAAACCTTTACTGCTGCTTTGTGGTGTGCAGAGGAGGCTGAGATGGCTTTCAGCGTGTGCTTGTGTGTGTGTTGTGCTTGCTTGTTTGCACTGGGTGTGTGGCTTTGCCCCAGCAGGCGCTCTGGTGGCACGAGTGGTGACTGTGGGAGCCTGGGAGCCTGAGCAGATCTTGGCAAGCGCTTTTAAGTGATGTGGAACGAGACCACTTGACGTCTTGGCCTTAGCACTTGACTTTGCTCTGGAGAGAGGATTTCTTTGTTAAACGTTTGTGTAACGCATCTGCTTTCCTTTAGTACTGGGGAGAAGGAAGGCTTCCCTGCCTTTTGTTGATATCTATGATACATAAAGAAGCAGAATTACCATCTTCTCTAAACTTTACTAGGAAGACTTTTGAGGCAGTGAAATCAGATCTGCTGAGCATATGGCATTACCCTGTTGCCACCTTGTGACCCAAGAGGAGTCATCTGTCTGGCCTGGCACAGATGGCATGCTGGGCTTCAGCTGTGTGGGTGACACTGCCTGCGGTGAGCTGAACTGGCTTGTATGTCTAGGGTAGGCAGGGACTGATGGTGAATATGTGTTGTCAGAGCAGTTCCAGCCTCGGTTCCAACACAATCTGTAAGCACTTTGTAGCCTGAGGTGATGTGAAAACCCTGTCATGTGGAATCATCTTTCTAGCACATACCCTGTGCTGGCACTGATGCTCCCTAGCTCTGATGCCAAATCATCTGTAATATGTAGGTGTCTTTAGGTAACACTTATGGAAAGGAGTGCCACAGCATGCAGTATTCTTTGTGTCTCAGCAGGGCTCCTGCCCTGCATGTCGTACAAGAAGGAACAAATATTTGTCTATCATAGGTCCCACACTAGGCTTTTCTGTGTTGTGTGTTTCAGTTTTGCATTAACCATTAGACTTGTAGAGTAGAAGCACTGACACTTTTGGTCCATCACAGGTTACACAAAGGGCCTGAGGCAATCTGAGGTCCTGTATGGAAAGGGTTTGGTCAGTCATCAGACTTGACTGGCCAGGAGAAGGTCTTTCCCACTGTCAGGAACAACAGCCATGTGCTTCTGGAGAAAAAAAGCCTGGACAAGCAGCATTACTGCTGCCTTGGAGTGAGCTCTCTACTCGTGTGTCGTCAGTGCACAGGCAGTTCGCTCACACAGCTGCTGTCAGGGGTCGGCTGTTTCCCAGGGGTTTGCAAACCCATACATTCTTCTCCCTGGAAGAGTGAACACTTTGCTCCTGGGGAGCGCAGTGTGGAACAGCCCTTTGTAGAAAGGCACTGGCACATTCTAACTTGCAGCCCTGGTATCAGTTTTAGTGAAAAGGAGAGCCCTTGTGAAATCATTTCTCCAACTGAAATACTTGCAGGCAGCTGCCTGAACCTTCTCTGGAATAATACCTGAATTACCTTGCAGTTTACTTCTTATATCTTGTTGATGCTGGATTTGGTGGAATCCTGTACTTAAAAGTTCCTTAAGTTTGTCCTGTGCATGTGTTTGGTTTTCAGGAGATCCAATTTCTGTAGCATTTCATGAGTCCGAGTTCCTATCTGTGCCCTGGTGTAGAGTCCTGTCTACTGTGGCCCCTGCCAAACTTCCCCAGAAAGGACCAACTTCTTTGAATTTCTCTGTTGCCTTTGAGGTGGTAGGTTTTCCAGGAAAAAAAAAAATAACCAAATATCCCACAACGAGTTTTAAGGTGTGATTTGCTATTAGACATTTTCTGGGAATGATGCTACTTTGGTGTACACAGCTGTAAAACAGCTTCGCATAGATGGGATGTGTGATTCATTGCTTTTAATTTAACTGTCCTTGCTGTGAAGTATCTTTAGTGTCTGGGAGGAATTGAATTATTAACTGGGTGAGGGGGTTTCCTATGTGAAAAGCAGTGTTTAAAGTACTCTCAGTGTTGGTAGGTATCGACTGACCTCCTCAGTTCTTGAGTTGTTGCAGTCTGTGGCAGGCAGAGCCACTGAAAGCACTTTGACCCAGAAATTCATGTGTCAAATTCCATTGTTTCAGCAGCATTAAGCCCCTTGTTGCAGGCTGTGAGGTCTGTCACCTACAGCAGTACTGGGACAGGGAAATGCCAGCGTGCAGGGACAGAAATTTAACTCATGTAAGTTCTCAGATGCGTTTTTCTAGGACTATGAGCTGCTCTGTTGTCTTTCAAGCATATCTCTTTTTCAGTCAGAATTGTGCTTTGGATTTGCAACTAAAAATTCTATCTCTTAGCCAAGCCAGGAAAAATCTTTAGCGAGGAGCCACAACCTTGTTGCTGCAGCATGGTAGAGCTGTTCCACCAGATTTTGGCTGGGGTTTTGTTCAGTTGCTTTAAAAGAAGCTAAATAAATCTTCAAGATGCAAACTCCTGCCACCATATTTTCTCTCCAGATGCTCATGCGATTGAGCACTGTCCTGGCAAGAGTTGAAGATGCTGATCTCTGTCCTGTCACTGGATCCAGCCCCTGGCTTTCCTCTGCAGTCTGTGGGGTACGGGGAGGTTTAGAAACTCCTCAGAGCAGAAGGATTAATCGTTATCCTTCACACTCTGCCTTCAAAACCTTTTTCTATCAAGCGGAAGCTCACTCTGGTGTCTCAGTGAGCTTTTGGTAGCATATATTTCAGCCCTGCTAAAACCTCTGATTTTCTTAACTATGTATCTGAAGTGTGCACAGTGATTCATTCCAAGGCATCTGTTGTGATGTGTGCCTGGATGAGCCTGGCTTTCCTCATCCCCAAACTACTTGCCTGCTTGAGTCGCAGAAGTATTGAGGCTTTCTGCTCAGATGCTGAGTTTCTTGGTGTGTGTTGCTGACACAGCTCCTTTCAAACAGCCCTTGGTGTAGTACCGACCTGTGCAGTCCTAGCTAGGCAACAGTGAGAGGTGAAAACCCTTTTAGAGAGAGATCTGCTTTGGGGGGCAAAGGGTGAAAGATGAAGCCTCTAGGACAGCCAGGTGCTGCTCTGGTGCAATGCCAGGGTGGGCATCTGGCCCTCCTCCCTGGAGGGAGGCAGTCAGGGGACTGGGTTCCTTTGAAGCGTGTGCGTGAATGGGAAACTTGTTGATGCTCTGCTATTTGGTGGTGGTTTGGTTTCATATCAGGTCTGACACAAAATGTCACTGCCAATTGAAGAATAGCTGGATAGATTTCTTCCTCTGCCACTGATGTCTGGGAGCAATGAGAGAGGGCGAGTTCTTTACCCTATTTATTGTATGCAAGGAAGACAATTTGTTTGTAAATCACCAATGGAAGCACAAGTCAGCTCCAATCTTAGTTCTGTTCAGGATTTTATTGTCACTGGTCTCTAACCTCCTAACAGCAAAGCCTGAGCACTGCCTCGCACCGCGTTGTCTTTCCAGAGGGCTCCTATACTTCCCGCTGTGCTGTATCCTGTAACCACGTGCCTCCTTTCGGGTTCGATGTCAGCCGTTGTACATCCTCGCGCACCGTTGCTGAGCAGATGTGTGCTTGATACAGGTGATAAATAAACGATGCTTCAGCACGGAGCGGCGGCTTGGCCGGCTTTTCTTGGGAGGTTGCTGCAGCAACGCCACGTAGCGGGGCGACTTCTCCATCGTCTTGCGCCGGGGGCGGGGGGCGCGGCTGGGGGGCACAGGGCTGGCCTTTGCGTCACCCCGCACTCAGCGCGCCGGAGCGGCCGTTGCTGGGTGACGCCGCCCGCCCCCGCGGTGCCGGAACTGTCCCGCAGTGACGCCCGCTCGCCCCGCGGTTGACGCGACCGCGGCCCCGGGGGAGGCGGCCACTTGCACAACTTCCCCCGGCCGGGGGCGGGGGCGCGGGGCGGAGCCGAGCCGCAACCCCGCTGACGGGACTCGGGGTCTCGGCGCGCTGGCGGCGCCGCGCGCTGACGTGGCAGGCGAGCCCGTGGTGCTGCCGCTCTGATTGGGGGCGCCGCGCGGGAGGGCGGGGCAGCTCGCACATTCGCCTCGGCGTCTATTGGGTAAGTGATGGACCCTGTGGACGTGGAGCCAATGAGGGTGTGGGACGTCCCACC
>JAUMJL010002712.1:0-11637 GCA_033558185.1 Dromococcyx pavoninus
GCTGAGGAAATGAAAATATATTGAGGGAGCAAAAACTGGATTGAAGAACCCAAAAATGGGCCGAAGAAACGAAAAATGGGCTGAGGGGCCAAAAAATGGGCTGAGGAACCCAAAAATGGGCTGAGGGGCCAAAACATGGGCTGAAGAAACCCAAAATGCGCTGAGGAACCCAAAAGTGAACTGAACAACCCAAAAATGGATTCAGGAAACCAAAAATGGATTGAGGAACCCAAAAACGGTCTCAGGAAGCCAAAAATGGTCTGAAGAACCCAAAAATGGATTGAAGAACCCCAAAATGCACTGAGGAACCCAAAAGTAGACTGAACAACCCAAAAATGGATTGAGGAAACCAAAAATGCGCCGAGGAACCCAAAAATTGATTGAGGAACCCAAAAATCGGCTGAGGAACCCAAAAACTGATTGAGGAACCCAGAAATGGATTGAGGAACCCAAAAATGGGCTGAGGAACCCAATAATGAACTGAAGAACCCAAAAATGGCTTTGAAGGAACCCCAAAATGGGCTGAAGAACGCAAAAATGGATTTTGGAACCCAAAAATGGGCTCAGGAAGCCAACAATGGATTGAGGAACCGAAGAATGGGCTGAGGGACCCAAAAATGGATTGACGGACAAAAAATGGATTGAGGAAACCAAATATGGTTTGAAGAAACGAAATATGGATGGAGGATTGGTTTCCTCAATCCATTTTTGGGTTCTTCAGCCCATTTTTGGGTTCCTGAAACCATTTTTGGGTTCCTCAATCCATTTTGGGTGTTCCTCAATACAGTTTTGGTTTCCAGAGCCAATTTTTGTTTTCCTCAATCCATTTTTGGGTTCGCCAATTCATTTTTGTGTTCTTCAGGTCATTTTTGAGTTCCTCAACCCATTTTTTGTTTCCTCAGACCATTTTTGGGTACCTCAATCCATTTTTAGATTCTTCAGCGCATTTTTGGGTTCTTCAATCCATGTTTGGATTCCTGAGCCCAGTTTTGGTTTCCTCAATGCATTTTTGGGTTCTTCAGGCCATTTTTGGATTTCTGAGCCCATTTTGGGGTTCCTAAATCCATTTATGGGTTCCTCAGCTCATTTTGGGGCTCCTCAATCCATTTTTAGGTTCTTCAGCCCATTCTTGGATTCTGGAATCCATTTTAGGGTTCCTCAATACATTTTTGTGTTCCTGAGCCCATTTTCGGGTTCCTGAGCCTATTTTTGGGTTTCTCAATCCATATTTGGGTTCTTCAGCCCATTTATAGGTTCCTCAGCCCATTTTCGGGTTCCTGAGCCTATTTTTGGTTTCCCCAATCCATTTTTTGGTTCCTCAGCCGATTTTGGGGTTCTTCAGCCCATTTTTGGTTCCTCAGCCCATTTTTGGGTTCCTCGATCCATTTTTGGGTTCCTCAATCCATTTTTGTGTTCCTGGGCCTATTTTATGCTTCTTCAAACCATTTTTTGTTTCCTCAATCCAGTTTTGGGATCCTCAACTCATTTTTGGGCTCCTCAATCCATTTTTTTGTTCTTCTGCCCATTTTTGGTTTCCTGAACCCGTTTTTGGGTTTCTCAACCAATTTTTTTTTTCCTCAATCCATTTTTGGGTTCCTCAATCCATTTTTGGGTTCCTCAATCCATTTTTGGGTTCCTCAATCCATTTTTGTGTTCCTGGGCCTATTTTATGCTTCGTCAAACCATTTTTTGTTTCCTCAATCCAGTTTTGCGCTCCTCAACTCATTTTTGGGCTCCTCAATCCATTTTTTGGTTCTTCTGCCCATTTTTGGTTTCCTGAACCCGTTTTTGGGTTCCTCAACCAATTTTTCTTTTCCTCAATCCATTTTTGGGTTCCTCAATCCATTTTTGGGTTCTTCACACTGTTTTTTGGTTCCTGAGCCCTTTTTTGTGTTCCTCAGGACATTTTTGTTTTCTCAGCCAATTTTTGGGTTCCTCAATCCATTTTAGGTTTCCTCACTCGCTTTTTGGGTTCCTCGCTCCATTTTTGGGTTCCTAAATCCATTTTTGTGTTCTTCAACCCACTTTTGGTTTCCTGAACGCATTTTTGGTTTCCTCAATCAATTTTTTTTTCTCCCTGAATCCTTTTTTTGGGTTCCTCTGCACATTTTTGCGTTCCTGAATCCATTTTTTGTTTCCTGAATCCATTTTTTGGTCCGTCAATCCATTTTTGTGTTCCTCAATCTATTTTTGGGTTCCTCAATTCATTTTTTGGACCCACAATCCATTTTCTGGATACTCAGCCCATTTTTGTATTTTTCAATCCATTTTGAGGTTCCTGAGCCCGTTTTTGGTTTCTTCAATCCATTTTTGGGTTCCTCAGCCCATTTTTGGGTTCCTCAATCATTTTTTGGGTTCCTGAGCCCATTTTTGGGTTCTTCAGACCATTTTTCGTTTCCTGAATCCATTTTTGGCTTCCTCAGCCCATTTTTGGTTTCCTGAATCCATTTCTGGGTCACTCATTCCTTTTTTGGGTTCCTGAATAATTTTTTTTTTCTCAATCCATTTTTTGGGTTTCTCAGCCCATTTTTGGTTTCCTCATCACACTTTTGGATTCTTCAATCCATTTTTTGGGTACCTCTACCCATATGGGGTTTCTAAAGCCCATTTTTGGACTCCTAAGCCAAGTTTGGGGTTTCTGAATCCATTTCTTGGTCCCTCAATCCATTTTTGGAGTACGCAGCCCATTTTGGGGTTCTTCAATCCATTTTTCGGTTCCTCAGCCCATTTTTGGGTTCCTCAAACATGTTTGGGTTCCTCAGCCTGTTTTTGGGTTCCTCAATCTATTTTTGGGTGTCTCACCCCGTTTTTGGATTCCTCAGCTTTTTTGTGTTCGTCAATCCATTTTTGGGTTTCTGATCCTATTTTTGGTTCTTCAGCTCCTTTTTCTCTCCACTCTGCAGCCCTCTCTGTAGCCCATTTCTTGCTCCTTTTTTTCCTCCTATCGAACCGCATGGCTAGACTCAGTCGAACTTCTGGTGCCCCCTAGAGAGCCCTTATCTCTCCCCTTAGGATCCCGCTGTGGAGCCACTTGCAGAGCACGTATCGACCCCTCTCTAACCCATACGCTGTCCCCTTTTCAACTCATATCATGCCCTTTTTCACCCCCGTGGAACCCCCTACAGAGCTGCCATCCCAGCCGATATGTCCCGCTTATGGAGCCCCCTCTAGAGCCCCTCTTTCACACTTTCTCTCTCCTATGGTGCCTTCTAGAGAGGTGCTATCACTCTTCCTCTGTCCCTCCTATGGAGTCCCTTCTACGGGCGTTACCGTGCCCTGTAGTTGGCATAAGGCGCCACATCTAGGGCCCCCATCTCTCTCTGTCTCCCCTTCGGACCTGTCTCTAGAGTCCCTATCACGCTCTCAATGTCCCTCCTATGGAGCCCCTTTAACAGCCCTTATCGCACCCTCTGTTGCGTTTCGGGTGCGACCTACGGAGAGCTCCCATAATGGCCAAAAAGTGCCGCATATGGAGTTTGCTATGGAGCCCCTATCTCGCTCTTTTTCTTCCCCATGGAGTCTCCTAGAGAGGTGTTTTCACTGTCCCTGTGTCCCTCCTACGGAGTCCCTTCTACGACCATTACCGCGCCCTGCAGTGGGCTTATGGCGCCCCCTTCAGAGCCCCTATCTTGCTCTGTTTCACCAATGGAGATCTGTATAGAACTCGTTTGGGGCTCCCTATATCCCAGCTATGGAGCCACTTATGGAGCCCCTATCATATCCTACGTCGCCCTCATGGAAGCCCCTGTAGATTTCCTATCATGGCTAATAAGTCCCACAAGTGGTGCCCTCTCTAGAGACCTTATCTCGCTTATTGTCTCCGGTTGGCAGCACTCTATAGAGCCCCCTTCACCTTCCCTACGGAACCCATTAAACAGCCCCTATCACCTCCTGTATTGTGCCTATAGAGCCCCTCGAGTGCCCCCTAAGTTCCTGATATTGTGCCCAGTCCAGTGAGGAGCGATTCATATTTTCATGTGCTTCTCCGCAGACTCGGAATGCACGGAAGCTTTACGTCGAGAGATAATCTCTCTGTGTACTGTTAGATCTGAAATCGGTTCCTTGCCGATCGGTTCACAAGGCATCTGTTCATCACATACAGGTACGCCTTCCAGTCTGATTCTTGCCTCGGAGCCGTGCCTTCTCTGCTCTCTTTTGCCGTCTCTGCCACAGCTCTTCCGCATGACTGTAAAACGCGTGCGTCTGGCTGCTACATGAGAACCGATTTAGGCCGCAAGGTCGTTCGGCCGCAGAGGTTGAAACCTCCGGGGAGAGAGCCTGTGTGCCCTTTCTTAGCCGAGCAAGCTCCGCGCGCATTCTTGGGCATTCTCAGCAGACTCCGGTTCAACTGGTTCTTTACACTAAGAGGTGTCTGAGAACTGCTAGCGTTGAAACGTGTTGCTGTCAAAAGTTTTCTTCCTGCACCCGTTTCACAGAAACAGAAAAGCAGTCGGTCTGCTCCTTCCTTCCGAGAGCAGCAGTCATTTGAATCTTCATCCATCTCTGCAGTTAGGAGCCACATCACTGCAGTGGGAATTCTCAGCCGCTGGTGGATCTGTTTCCGTAGAAAGCATTAAATCACTCCATAAAAGCAGCAGGTTCTTCAGCGCTTGCCTGTCTTCTCGGAAGACTAACACCCAGGGAATTCATTGTTAATGACCCTGCTTGTCCGCAAGGCTGACAATGTCTGGCACGGGGGAGAGAGGAATTGCAGGTCTTTGTAGGAGGATCTGCCAGTGAAGTGCGCTCACTTTGCTCTTTGAAATGAGGCGCTCCATAGAGGATGGCAAGCATTCACAGGAGCTGCAGAAGGTCTCCTTGATGCTTGATCTAGAGAGCATTCGTACTGCCTTAGAGGAGCAAGAGAAGGAGAACCAAAATTGACAGGCACGGCAATGCCCTGAAACCCGGCATTAGTCCCCTAGATCCATGCCACGGTCTCTGCTGCCATCTATTGTCCGTTTATGCATACTACAGTCCCTCCGGGAAAGAACTGGTATTTGATTCTATAAAGCCGAGCAGATGTAAAAAACCAGAGACTAGTGATAGGGGCTCTGTAGCGGGCTCCATAAGCGCGATACAGGGCGCAATAGGGGCTGTATAAGGGGCTCGGTATTTGAAAAGTGAGACAAGGGTCTGTAGAGGGGGCTGCTTGCATCTGTTCATCACACACAGGTACGCCTTCCAGTCTGCTTCTTGTCTCTCGAGCCGTGCCTTCTCTGCTCTCTTCTGCCGTCTCTGCCACAACTCTTCCGCATGACTGTAAAACGCCGGGGTCTGTCTGATAGAGGAAAACGGCTACCCCGCAAGCTCCTTCGGCCGCAGTGTTTGAAACCTCCGGAGAGAGAGCCTGTGTGCTCTTGCTTAGTCGAACAAGCTTCGCGCGCATTCCTGGGCATTCTCAGCAGACTCCGGCTCCACAGGTTCTTTGCACTAACAGATAAAGCTGTCTGAGAACTGCTAGCTCTATAACGCGTTGCTCAAAAGTTTTCTTCCTGCACCCGTTTCACAGACACAGAAAAGCAGCCGGTCTGCTCCTTCCCTCCGAGAGCAGCAGTCATTTAAATCTTCATCCATTTCTGCCATTAGCAGCCACATCACTGCAGTGGGAATTCTCAGCCGCTGGTGAATCTGTTTCCGTAGAAGGCATTAAATCACTCAAAAAAAGCTGCAGGTTCTTCAGCGCTTGCCTGTGTCCTCGGAAGACCAACACCCAGGGAATGCATTGTTAATGACCCTGCTTGTCCGCAAGGCTGGCAATGTCTGGGACGGGGAGAGAGGAACTGCAAGTTTTTGTAGAAGGATCTGCCAGTGAAGAATATTCTAGTGTCAAAAATTACAATTTTGTGTGGAACAGTTACCACAAGTGAAGCTTTGTTTTTAAGTAGCTGTATGAGGCGTAGAAAACACGTAATTGAGGGTTTTTTTCTTTCTAATTAATTTTGCAAGTTCTTTTGTATTCAGGCTTTGGTTTGTCCAGAAGACTTTCAGAAAGCTTCAGCATGTATACATACACATCATCCCTGGTGCTCGCTGTGAAATCCTCCTTTTTGTTTTTCTGATACTTTCTGTGCTTCTTATCAGCATCTGCTCTGCCAATTTTAGCAGCTGCTAAATTCTGTGCTCTTGTCTTCATCTGAGGTCAGACACCTGCCACTGCATGCATGCAATGTGTACCAAGCTCCCTGCTGCCTTTTGATTAATTTGCACCTCCCACTTACGAGCACCTTATAAAGCCCCTATCAAGCTTACCGAGCCCCCTATAGATCTCCTATCGCACCATGTAAATTCCTGCTATGGTGTCCCAAGTATAGCAGTTATAGTGTCCTGTGTACCCTGTACGTCGCCCCCTCTAGAGCCCCTGTCGCCCCCCACTGTTGCACTCATGGAACCCCACTCCAGGAGCTTCTCTCACAAGTGGGCCCCTCTACAGCCTGCAAGTGCCCCCTCTACAGCCCCTTGTCGCACTTTTCAAATACCGAGCCCTTTATACAGCTCCTATTGCGCCCTGTATCGCGCTTATGGAGCCCGCTACAGAGCCGCTATCACTAGTCTCCGTTTTTTTACATCTGCTCGGCTTTATAGAATCAAATACCAGTTCTTTCCCGGAGGGACTGTAGTATGCATAAACGGACAATAGATAGCAGCAGAGACCGTGGCATGGATCTAGGGGACTAATGCATTTACCTGGCTGTGCTCAGGCTTCTGCCGCGTTTCAGGGCATTGCCGTGCCTGTCAATTTCTGTTCTCCTTCTCTTGCTCCTCTAAGGCAGTACGAATGCTCTCTAGATCAAGCATCAAGGAGACCTTCTGCAGCTCCTGTGAATGCTTGTCGTCCTCTATGGAGCGCCTCATTTCAAAGAGCAAAGTGAGCGCTCTTCACTGGCAGATCCTTCTGACAAAACCTGCAGTTCCTCTCTCCCCCGTGCCAGACATTGTCAGCCTTGCGGACAAGCAGGGTCATTAACAATGCATTCCCTGGGTGTTGGTCTTCCGAGGAGACAGGCAAGCGCTGAAGAACCTGCAGCTTTTTTTTGAGTGATTTAATGCTTTCTACGGAAACAGATTCACCACCGGCTGAGAATTCCCACTGCAGTGATGTGGCTCCTAACTTCAGAGATGGATGAAGATTCAAAGGACTGCTGCTCTCAGAAGGAAGGAGCAGACCGACTGCTTTTCTGCGGCTTTGAAACGGGTGCAGGAAGAAAACTTTTGACAGCAACACGTTTCAGCGCTAGCAGTTCTCAGACAGCTTTACCTCTTAGTGTAAAGAACCAGTTGAACCGGAGTCTGCTGAGAATGCCCAGGAATGCGCGCGGAGCTTGCTCGGCTAAGACAGGGCACACAGGCTCTCTACCCGGAGGTTTCAACCTCCGCGGCTGAACGACCTTGCGGGCTAAATCGGTTCTCATGTAGCAGCCAGACGCACGCGTTTTACGGTCATGCGGAAGAGCTGTGGCAGAGACAGCAGAAGAGAGCAGAGAAGGCACGGCTCCGAGGCAAGAATCAGACTGGAAGGCGTACCTGTATGTGATGAACAGATGCCTGATGAACCGATCGGCAAGGAACCGATTTCAGATCTAACAGTACACAGAGAGACTTATCTCTCGATGTAAAACTTCCGTGCATCCCGAGTCTGCTAGGAAGCACATGAAAATATGAATCGCTCCTCACTGGACTATTACCAGTTCGTTTGATTACTTGTGCTGCGCAGACGAAGGCAGAGGATGATCTTGCAGGGTGAAACATTTCTCGTCTGACAGGTTTCTTTTCTGAGCAACAGCTAGACGTTTTACAGTGATGTGGCTGTTTACAGCTGAGATGGAGGAAGATTTAAATGACTGCTGCTGTCAGAGGGCAGGAACAGACCAACTGCTTTTCTGTGACTTTGGAACTGGCTGTAAAAGGGGCTCAGTTAGGAGGGACATTGAGAGTGTAATAGGGGCTCTAGAGACGACTCCATAGGAGAGACAAAGAGCGAGATAGGGACTCAAGAGAGGGTCCCATATGCGCGACTTATCGCAGGGATAGGAACTTTATAGGGGGCGATACAGGGCGCGATAGGTGGCATAAGGTGTACAGAGGGTTTGACAGGTGCTCTTCGGAGGGCTCCATAGCGGGATCATAAGGGGAGCGATATGGACTCTCCAGGAGGCAGCAGAAGTGCGACCGAGTGTGCCGTAGAGGCTGTACAAGAGGCTCCATAGGAGGAAGATAGGGAGCAAGAAACGGGCTCTATAGAGGGCTGCATAGTGGAGAGAAAGATAGAGATAGGGTCTCGATAGCAGGGAATTCTTGGCGGTGATAGAAGATCTAGAGGGAGATCCGTGGGAGAGAGCAAGAGCGAGATAAGGACTATGTATAAGACCCCACAGCGAGGATTTGAAGGGCACGATAGGGGCAAGTGTAGAGGGTTCCATAGGGAGAGACAGGGCGTGATAGGGTCTCTAGGGGGTGCCCCTTTCGGGATAGAAAGGGCTCTATCGGGGTTCGATAGCGTAGACCTCGGGGGCGAGATAGGGGCTCTCTATAGAGCTCTAGAAGGGAGACAAAGAGCAAAAGAAAGGGGCTCCGTATGTTGGACTTATTGGTCGTGAGGGGAGCTCTATAGACGTTTCCATGGGTGCAAGACAGGGCATGAGAGGGTCTTTGTAGGAAGATGTAATAGGGGTACAGAGGATGTGCTAAGTGCTCTTACAAGGGGGCAAAATATCAGGAACTTAGGGGCACTATAGAGTTCTCTGTAGGCACAATACAGGAGGCGATAAGGGCTGTTTAATGGGTTCCGTAGGGAAGGTGAAGGGGGCTCAATAGAGTGCTGCCTACAGGAGACAATAAGCGAGATAAGGTCTCTAGAGAGGGCACCACTTGTGGGACTTATTAGCCATGATAGGAAATCTACAGGGGCTTCCATGAGGGCGACGTAGGATATGATAGGGGCTCCATAAGTGGCTCCATAGTTGGGATATAGGGAGCCCCAAACGGGTTCTATACAGATCTCCATTGGTGAAACAGAGCAAGATAGGGGCTCTGAAGGGGGCGCCATAAGCCCACTGCAGGGCGCGGTAATGGTCGTAGAAGGGACTCCGTAGGAGGGACACAGGGACAGTGAAAACACCTCTCTAGGAGACTCCATGGGGAAGAAAAAGAGCGAGATAGGGGCTCCATAGCAAACTCCATATGCGGCACTTTTTGGCCATTATGGGAGCTCTCCGTAGATCGCACCCGAAACGCAACAGAGGGTGCGATAAGGGCTGTTAAAGGGGCTCCATAGGAGGGACATTGAGAGCGTGATAGGGACTCTAGAGACAGGTCCGAAGGGGAGACAGAGAGAGATGGGGGCCCTAGATGTGGCGCCTTATGCCAACTACAGGGCACGATAACGCCCGTAGAAGGGACTCCATAGGAGGGACAGAGGAAGAGTGATAGCACCTCTCTAGAAGGCACCATAGGAGAGAGAAAGTGTGAAAGAGGGGCTCTAGAGGGGGCTCCATAAGCGGGACATATCGGCTGGGATGGCAGCTCTGTAGGGGGTTTCACGGGGGTGAAAAAAAGTGTGATATGAGCTGAATAGGGGGCAGCATATGGGATAGAAAGGGGTCGATATGTGCTCTGCAAGTGATTCCACAGCGGGATCCTAAGGGGAGAGATAAGCGGCCTCTGCGGGGCAGAAGTTCGACTGAGTGTTCCGAAGAGTCTAGCCATGCGGTTCGATAGGAGGAAGAAAAGGAGCAAGTAACGGGCTATAGAAAGAGCAGCAGAGTGGAGAGAAAGATGGGCTGAAGAACCCAGAAATGGGATCAAAACCCCCAAAATGGATTTAGGAACCAAAAAAATGAGGAATCAAAAAATGGGCTGAGGAATGCAATAATGAACTGAAGAACCCAAAAATGGGTTGAGGAACCCCAAAATGGGCCGAAGAACGCAAAAATGGATTGTGGAACCCAAAAATGGGCTCAGGAAGCCAAAAAAGGATTGAGGAACCCAAAAATGGATTCAGGAAACAAAAATTGATCGAGGAACCCAAAATAGGGTTCAGGAATGCAAAAATGGGCTGAAGAACCCAAAAATGGATTGAGGAGCCAAAAAAATGAGCTTAGGAAACCAAAAATCGATTGAAGAACCCAAAAATGGGCTGAGGAACCCAATAATGAACTGAAAAACCCAAAAATGGGTTGAGGAACCCAATAATGAACTGAAGAACGCAAAAATGGATTGAGGAAACCAAAAATGGGATGAGGAAGCCAAACATGGTCTGAGGGGCCAAAAAATGGGCTGAGGAACCCAAAAATGGGCTGAGGAACCCAAAAATGGGCTGAGGAACCCAAAAATGGTCTGAGGGGCCAAAAAATGGGCTGAGGAACCCAAAAATGGTCTGAGGAACCCCAAAAATGGGCTGAGGGGCCAAAAAATGGGCTGAGGAACCCAAAAATGGGCTGAGGAGCCAAAAAAATTGGCTGAGGGGCCTAAAAATGGGCTGAGGAACCCAAAAATGGGCTGAGGAACCCAAAAATGGGCTGAGGGGCCAAAAAATGGGCTGAGGAACCCAAAAATGGGCTGAGGAACCCAAAAATGGGCTGAGGGGCCAAAAAATGGGCTGAGGAACCCAAAAATGGGCTGAGGAACCCAAAAATGGGCTGAGGGGCCAAAAAATGGTTTGAGGAACCCAAAAATGGGCTGAGGAACCCAAAAATGGGCTGAGGAACCCAAAAATGGGCTGAGGGGCCAAAAAATGGGCTGAGGAACCCAAAAATGGGCTGAGGAACCCAAAAATGGGCTGAGGAACCCAAAAATAGGCTGAGGGGCCAAAAAATGGCCTGAGGAACCCAAAAATGGGCTTAGGAACCCAAAAATGGGCTGAGGGGCCAAAAAATGGTGTGAGGAACCCAAAAATGGGCTGAAGAACCCAAAAATGGGCTGAGAAACCCAAAAATGGGTTGAGGAACCCAAAAATGGGCTGAGGAACCCAAAAATGGGCTGAGGAACCCAAAAATGGGCTGAGGGGCCAAAAAATGGGCTGAGGAACCCAAAAATGGGCTGAGGAACCCAAAAATGGGCTGAGGAGCCAAAAAATGGCCTGAGGAACCCAAAAATGGGCTGAGGAAACCAAAACTGGGCTGAGGGGCCAAAAAATGGGCTGAGGAACCCAAAAATGGTCTGAGGAACCCAAAAATGGGCTGAGGGGCCAAAAAATGAGCTGAGGAACCCAAAAATGGTCTGAGGAACCCAAAAATGGGCTGAGGAACCCAAAAATGGGCTGAGGAACCCAAAAATGGGCTGAGGAACCCAAAAATGGGCTGAGGGGCCAAAAAATGGGCTGAGGGGCCAAAAAATGGGCTGAGGAACCCAAAAATGGGCTGAGGGGACAAAAAATAAGCTGAGGAACCCAAAAATGGGCTGAGGAACCCAAAAATGGGCTGAGGGGCCAAAAAATGGGCTGAGGGGCCAAAAAATGGGCTGAGGAACCCAAAAATGGGCTGAGGGGCTAAAAAATGGGCTGAGGAACCCAAAAATGGGCTGAGGGGACAAAAAATGGGCTGAGGAACCCAAAAATGGGCTGAGGAACCCAAAAATGGGCTGAGGAACCCAAAAATGGGCTGAGGGGCCAAAAAATGGGCTGAGGAACCCAAAAATGGT